>CM044958.1:33390543-33461277 GCA_024516035.1 Bactericera cockerelli
GAGCCATGCTATTTTTTGAATGAACAAAATATATTTAGTTTCAAGAATTATTTAAGATGTTTTCACAAAATTCCGTGGGACTGACTTTGATTTTTAATTAATTTACAGTGGTAGCATCAGAACCTATTATTTGTAATACGAGACTTTTTTTTTTTAACTTTATTTGTATTTATTGATTAAATTTTTACAAAGGTTGGTCTTACAACTATATTACTTATTCTAAGAAAATCAACATAAGTTCCTACTTAAATAATATATATCTATATATATAAAATCCATTTACATTCATTCATAATCAACGCAGAGCCTAAACGGCTGGGCCGATTGACTTGAAATTTTGCAAGAAGCTTCCCCTTATGATGTAGGGGCGTACTAAGAACGGATTTTTTGAAGGAAACAGGGGTTCTCAACTTATGGCCAAAAATTAACATTTATTGATAATCAACGCAGAGCCTAAACGGCTGGGCCGATTGACTTGAAATTTTGCAAGAAGCTTCCCCTTATGATGTAGGAGCGTACTAAGAACGGATTTTTTTTAAAGGAAACAGGGGTTCTCAACTTATGGTCAAAATTAGTCATTATTAGAGTGTTGTCAGATTCTCAAAAGGGTTTAGCTGAATGACTTGAAATTAGGCAGAAAACTTCTTTCAGTGATGAAGAAGCTTACTATGAAAGGATTTTTCAAAGATAACAGGGGTCCTCAACTTATGGACAAAAGTAGACATTTTAGCGTCTTGCAAGAGTCTCAAAACGGTTGAGCCGAATGACTTGAAATTTGGCAGACAGCTTTTTTTGTGATGTAGGGGAATAATAAGAAACAAATTTTAAAAGAAAATAGGGGTTCTCAACTTATGGTCAAGCTGGATGGCGAATACTATGTTTTTCGACTCATGAAAGATACTCTCCTGTCATACATTTGGCCGTCCACTTTGAAAATTGACAAAGGGTAGTTTTTACAACCGAAAATGTCCAACAAAGAATTGACAACCCTCCTAAAACAACATTAATGGCTTTTTTCCAACTATGCAACCAGGATGAATTTGCAAAGACTCTTTTTTATAATGAAGTACCAGCATTTTATGTGTGGAAAAAACAACATGTTCCAAAGAAGGAAAAAAAGATCAATTGTTCCAGGACATCCGGGTGTAAAAAAAGACCAGGTTCTTGGTAAAATTTATACCGTACATCCGAATGACTCAGAATGTTTCTACCTACGATTACTTCTACATAAAGTGCGAGGACCTACTTCATTCAGAAGCCTCAAAATGGTAGGCGGCATTGAATACTCTACGTTCCATGCTGCATGTCTAGCCATGGGTTTGTTACTTGATGATGCGCAAGCAATGTGAACATTATTACCAACAGAACTTATTTGGCAGAAATTTCATGCAACACGTTTCAAATGAGGTCTTTCGTCTCTGAAAAAGTGCCATTACTCAATAGTGAACAGAGATACGTGTATGAAACTGTACTTCAGAGCGTCACTTCATCCCTTGATTCTGTAGGTAATAATTTGTTCTTCCTAGATGCTCCAGGTGGAACTGGAAAAGCATTCTTAATAAACCTTTTGTTAGCTACAATACGCAAAGATGGAAATATTGCCATTGCTGTTGCATCGTCCGGCATTGCCGCCACACTGATAGAAGGAGGCCGCACTGTTCATTCTGCTTTGAAATTGCCGCTCAATTTAAATTCAGTAGATACACCAAGCTGTATTATTGGAAAGAAAAGTGATATGGCCAAAGTCCTCAGGGATTTCAAGTTGATCGTATATGATGAATGTACAATGACTCATAAAACTGGCTTAGAGACACTGGACCGTACTCTACAAGACATTCGTGGTGTTAAAAATCTTATGGGTGGTAAAACTGTGCTACTGTCTGGAGATTTTAGACAAACTTTACCCGTTGTTCCACGTGGAACAAGAGCTGACGAAGTGAAGGCATGTTTAAAATCATCCATTTTGTGGCCACAGATAACTGTTCTTTCTTTAAAGTTGAATATGCGTGTACCTGTACACCTTCACGCTGATCAAAATGCAGAAGTTTTTTCGAAGCTTTTGCTTCGGATAGGTGATGGACAGTTACCTGAACAAAATGAGAAAATTGTATTTCCTACCGAACACTGTCAGTTATTAGTCGATTACAACACCTATGACAGATATGACATTTGTCAGATATGACAAATGGAGTCGCATCTAGTCGCATCGTCATTTTATCGTGTTTTCAATCTCTAAATATTTTTCAATGTTAATACCGATTAAGTAATTCTAAACCAATTTTTTTTAATCTATTGTGTGTGAAAAAATTACTGTATTTTTGTGTTAAATTTGTGTTAAAATTCAATCTATCTATCTCAAGTGACAATATAATAAATAAATTTTAATTAATTTACACTACGATCTTTTTCCTATTTCACAACCTAACAATATAACTGTTTATATACTTTATCTCGTACCTATTATATAATATAACTTGTCATCTGTGATATTGTAAATTTCTCCCGCGGCTCGTGACACAACAATATGGTGATAACTCGCAGCAATAAACTTTCAGAAAAAACCATCTCACCTGCTACTCGTTTGAAAACCAACTCCTCACCTCAATTACAAAATTCTAAAAATAACAATAAATCTTCAGTTGTAAATAAACCTTCTGATAAAATCTCAGCTTCATCCAATGGAAATAAACCTTCTGATAAAATCTCAACTTCATCCAATGGAAATGTTAAATCTGAAACTTTTTATTCTCTCAAAAAGCTTAACTCAGAATTAATAGCAAAAGTAAAAGAACTCACGGAAGAACTCAACCTTACCAAACAACAACTACTCTCTACCCAGCCGTCTACATCTAAGTGTCCTCCTCCTGCTATTGATCTCGCCAGCTTCAATGAGTCCACCTTTTCTGAAACTTTGAATCTGCCAGCATCAAAAGAAAACCCGTCTCCAGCCTCCAACTACACCTGTCTGTTTGATACGAGTGCACCTGAATCCTTCCTGGACTGCTCCACAGTGCATGCTAACACCTCTGAGAAACCGAAACTGCTCATTCTAGGAACCAGCATGTCAAAAGATTTCGCTGAAATTCTCAAAAATCTGCTACCAGAATACAGTGTGTCGGGACAAACCTACCCCAATGGAAAGCTCGCCACAATTTTTGATCAGCTGCTGGTGAATGGTAAAAATTTCGGCTCCAAAGATTACATCCTATTGGTCGGAGGAACTAACGATATACCTCATCTGTACCCTCAAAAAATTGACCTGTATCTTGAATCTGTTAAATCTATCTTTGTTAAAACAAATGTAGTCTTCTGTGGTATACCTTTTATGTACAATCATAAACACTTGAACACAAATATCTTTGCTACTAACTTGTATTTCCAATCTCAAAGTTCTAAATATGGTTTCTACTTTTATGACAGCAACATGTTCTTGTCCAGGTTCATGTTCACCCAACACGGCCTACACCTCAATAAATTGGGTAAACTTGATTTTTGTGAAAAATTAGAAAAACTCGTTCTGATTTTAGACAGCTCTACACGTAACCTTTTTCCCCTAAAATTTTCACATCCTTTCTACATGTAATACTTGCAATTATAACACACCAAGACTTTAGCCGCCCCTATTTTGAAAATTCTAACTTGACACCTCAGTCAATACTAAGTAGTTATGATAACACTCTCCTTTCCTCTACTTTTCAACATACCCACTCAACTGAGCATAATTACCATAGCCTGGTACCCTCAAATGATCATCATGAACATAGTCTGGTACCTACAACATATTATCATGACCATAGCCTGGTACCTTCAATTGTACAACGTAAAACCTCTATTTTGTTACTTACTCCATCTTGTGCAGAAACAGATGACTACTTTAATGCTATCGACAGTAGCCTAGTAGTTCCTGCATCATGTGAATATATATTGTATAGTAGTATTCATAATAATAAATATCAATCTAAAAATCCTAATAACTTAATTCGAGTACCTACTACTTTTAATACACGTAGACATCGTAATGCTCATAATTTAAGAATACTCTATCAAAATGTAAGAGGGTTAAACTCGAAGATCTTAGATTTTTTCCTAGCAACCTCTTCTTGTTCAGCTGACATAATTTTAATAACTGAGTCTTGGCTTCAAAATAATGTGTTTAATTCTGAACTCTTTCCTAGTCATTTTACAATTTTCAGAAAGGACAGAGATTTGAGTCTTGGTAAGTCTGGAGGTGGCGGCATTTTAGCTGCTGTCGCTGATCACATCAAGGTAGTACGCCTACAGAATTTTGAGGTGTCTAGTTTACTCTGTGAAACTCTCTTACTTAAAATATCCTTTTCTTTCTCTATCTTCTACCTATGTTTAGTCTATCTTCCACCCCCTGTCAACACTGACTCGCTAAAAATCCTTCTTTTGTCGCTTGAAAAATGTCCCCACATAAACAATGAAAATCTCATCTTGATTGGAGATTTAAACATCTCTCAATGCTTTGACTCATCTTTCAACTTTGCATCTGGAAACAATGTCTCAAGGTCTATCTGTCCTTTATTGAGTCTATACAATCTCAAATCGTTCAATAATGTTAAAAATTATTATGGTAAAACACTCGATCTTGTGTTTTCTAATTTATTATATTCGAACAATATTTCAGTAACCAGAACTTGCCCTTTATCTGTTGAAGACAAGTATCACCCTACATTAGAGATAAAAATCAATTTTAGTCAAACAAGTTCCAACCCCATTGTTTCATCTGACCTAGCTCTTCCTAATTTATCTACTCGTTACAATTTTAAAAAAGCTAATCTTTCTGTTCTCTACGAGAAAATTCAAAATATCTTCTGGGAACCTCTTTATGAAATAACTGCTCCTGAAGATGCTCTTTTTTTCTTTTATAACCAGTTATACTCCTTATTCGAAAACCACGTACCAAAAATTCCAGCCATACCGAAATCAAAGTCGTCCCGCTCTAAGTTCCCCGAGTGGTGGTCTCGTGATGCATTAAAACTTTACAAACAAAAGAAAAGACTCTTATCGAAACGTTTTATATCGACTCTCCACAAGGAAAAACTTAAGGTCTGCAAAAAGGCTCTTGATGTGAAGTTGAAGGATGACTACTTCTCTTTTTTACATAAAATTTCTTTAGAATCTAAGACAAACTCCCGAAAGTTTTGGAAATTCACGAAAGGCAAAAATTCTACTCCTGCTCAAACCTACTTTAAAATAAATGGAGAGGTTACGTCTGACTCTCAAAAAATAGCCAATGCCTTTGCAAACCATTTTCAATCTGTTTTTAATCCCTCTCAATATGACTATTCTTGTGACTTTATCCCATCCTCTCAACCTACCCTCCTTTCTTTGTCCCCCTCACTCTCTAACCCCTCCCCCTCACTACCTTCTTCACTCTCTACACCCACCCCCTCACTACTCACCTCACTCTCTACACCCACCCCCTCACTACCCACCTCACTTTCTACACCCACCCCCTCACTACCTTCTTCACTCTCTACACCCACCCCCTCACTATCCACCTCACTCTCTACACCCACCCCCTCACTACCCACCTCACTCTCTACACCCACCCCTCAGTACCCACCTCACTCTCTACACCCACCCCCTCACTACCCACCTCACTCTCTACACCCACCCCCTCAGTACCCACCTCACTCTCTACACCCACCCCCTCACTACCCACCTCACTCTCTACACCCACCCCCTCAGTACCCACCTCACTCTCTACACCCACCCCCTCACTACCCACCTCACTCTCTACACCCACCACCTCACTACCCACCTCACTCTCTACACCCACCCCCTCTCTGCCTTCCACAGTATCCATAGTACCTACTCCTTCCTCATCACTGGCTACTAGTTCTGCCTCCCCGCCTAACTTGGACATGTTTTGTTTTGAGCCTGATGACATTCGCACTGCTATCAGACAACTTAAAACTAATAAAGGTCCAGGATCAGATAAGATTCCCGTGTTTTTAATCAAAGATTGTGCCCCTTATTTTATTAATTCTCTTCTATATATATTTAACCTTTGTCTCAAATTTAGCTGTTTTCCTGATGTTCTGAAACAAACTGTTATCACTCCAGTACCTAAAAAAGGTGATCCACAACTTGTATCAAACTATAGACCCATTGCCACTTTGAATGTCCTTGCTAAAATTTTCGAACGTCTTATTTTTAATAAAATTAGTAATTATACCTACTCCCTTATCTCCATCCATCAACATGGTTTTACAAAAGCTCGTTCTACAAGTTCAAACCTAGCCTGTTTTCTTCATAATCTCTCTGAAATCCTACCTCACTGTGTTCAATCTGATGTTATCTATACCGACATAAAATCTGCTTTTGATAAGGTTGATCACGAGATTCTTCTGAAAAAACTCCATGCCTTTCCATTTCCACCAATTCTCGTGAAGCTTTTTGCATCTTACCTCAAATGTCGAAGTGTTCGAGTTAAATATAACAATGTCTTATCTTCTTCGTACTATCCCTCATCTTCAGTCCCTCAAGGTAGCCTTCTCGGCAATATTTTTTTCCTTATCATGATTGATGGCATCACTAAAGTAATTAAGCATTCTTTCTTTCATCTATATGCTGACGACCTCAAAATATATCGTCCAATATCTTCTTCTCTTGACGTATCACTTCTTCAAATAGATCTCGACTGTATTCAACAGTGGCTCATTTCCAATAAACTTTCATTTTGCCCTCAGAAATGTGAATTTGTATCCTATAGTAGACGCCAAAATCTAGTTCCTAGCTCCTATAATATTAACTCTATCCCTTTAAATAAAGTCCCTACTAAAAAAGATCTGGGTGTTACATTTTGTGAAGATCTATCCTTTAACTCTCATATTGATAATGTCACTAAGTCTTGTTTTCGAACTCTCGGATTTCTAATGAGAACTTTTAAACCTGTCAGTAATCCTGATCCTTTCCTTCTTCTTTTTAAATCCTTGATACTTTCTAAGCTTGAGTATGCAGCAGTGATCTGGACGCCCCAAACTAAAGTCCATATGAAACAACTTGAAAATGTTCAAGCTACCTTCTGTAGAATGCTCTTTTTAAAACTAAATTCTTTCTATCCTCATCTAATATCCTATGTATCTCTGTCAGAGCAACTTTGCCTTGATCTGATTAAAGTCAGACATACACGTATTCAACTTATTACTCTCTTTAAAATATTAAACCAAATAATCGACTGTGATCTTAAAACTAAAGTTACCTACAATACTCTATCTAGTCGTACTCGTAATGTAGGTTTTAAATTTTTTAACATTCCATCAAATTCTTTTTCTTCACATTCTCCCCTCAATAAAATGCTTGATCTTTTTAATAAACACCAGAACAGCCTGTCACTCTCCACCACCTTCAACTCATTTCTCTGCTCTCTCTCTGAAATTGAAAATTAATTACCATTTTTCCCCCATTTCTTTTTACACTATATTATTATGTATTTCTTTCAATGTGATATTTTCAAATAATTGTTATTTTTAGAAACCCTAGCTATAAGTTGTATTATGTAATTTATGTGTAATGTATTGTGAAATATGACACAAATAAACAATTAAATTAAATTAAAAATTAAAAACACCTTCCTAGACACTATCTACCCCAATCTAGATGACCCAAGTGTTGTTGTCCCAGTTTGGCTAAAGATAAGGGCCATACTAACACCAAAGAATGATAATGCTCTGGAAATTAATAATGACTTATTAAAAAGAATGCCTTCTGAACTATCAACTTACGAATCCGTATACACTGTTGTGGAAGAGGAAGAAGCCATCCATTACCCAAACGAATTTCTTAATACACTAAATCCTCCTGGCTTGCCACCCCATCGGCTATGCCTTAAGGTTGGAGCACCAATAATATTACTAAGAAATCTGAGAACCCCGAAATTGTGTAACGGCACGCGGCTTCAAATTACATCCTTAAAAAAAAACATTATCGAGGCAGTTATTCACAGGGGCTGGTGCAGGTGAAACGGTATATGTACACAGGATTATTTTTGTCGGCGCGGGGGTTCGAACCCGGGACCTTCCGCATCGTAAGCGAGTGCTTAACCACTGAGCTATTTGTGTGCTCATTTAATCTGTTCATTAGCAACTATGCACTTGGGTTCTTTTTTTTTAATGGAAGGCAGGAAAAAATCTTTCAAAGACACCCAGATCCTGCCTGGGGTGTGGGATTTCCACCCACTAAAAACCCACCTTCTCTAAAAGCTAACCGCACTTGGAACCGAAAAATATCATTACTTCAAGTGCGGCGCTGTAGGGCACCTACTGATTTCGTTGTAGTGCCCTCCCATCTCTCTCTTGGGTTCTAATGTGATTTCCGACTACCACTTTAATTTCAAAGGAGTTCAATTCCCCAGAAAACTATGTTTTGCCATGACGATAAATAAGGCACAGGGGCAAACTACTGAGCTAGCTGGAATCGACCTTAGAACGATTGCTTCTCCCACGGTCAGCTCTATGTTGCTTTTTCAAGAGTAAGGTCTGCCAAGTCCCTCATTGTGTTACAGCCAGATGGTATAACAAAGAACCTGATGTATAAAGAAGTGCTTCAATAACCATAAAACTTATGCAGCGGCGGTGGTCATGCCTTAACTAAAATGTGGCCATGCCTTGGCCACGCGAAGCGGGCGTAGCCCGCTAGTAAATAAATAAAAAACAACAGTTTTTATTTCATTACTAAGGTCGGTCGTCCAGCAATAACTTTCTACTTAAATTTTAAATATTTAAATTTAAAAATACATAATAACTAAAGAAGATCATAGCTTATTAGCGTCTATGTATATGAAAATTCACTAAATGGTCCACATAAAAACAATGATCTTCTATTCAACTCTATTGTAGTATTATTTATTATTTCTCTTACTTATCAGGCTGATTTTTTGCGATGGTATCACAACTATCACACATTATGACACATTAATCTAATCATTGGTTAAAAAATAATAATAATAATAAATAAATAAAAAAAATCTAGTTTTATTACATGTTTTACACCTTTTTTTATATAGTGATACAGACGTTGGTTTGTCCGACCGTGATTAGTTTGTTATAAGTTTCTAAGATGCAGAACTTCTTTGATAAATCTTGCCAAAATGTATAGGTACTTCACATCATCAATTTTGAACAGGTTTCTCATTGATATGGGATTTTCTACCATACTTAAATATTTGAGTCTCAGGTCTGTATATTTAGGACAGCTCACTAATAAATGTTGACATGTTTCTTCTTCAGCCAGGTTACAATTTCTGCAGATTTCTTCGGATTTCCAAGAGAATGATTTATTGCCAAAATAGAAGTATACAAATTTACCTGACATTCTTGCTTGTGCAATTAGTCTTTGAGTTTCAATGTGAATTCTCTGTACTAGGTATTTTTCCGTACTCTTACTTATCTTTGTTTCTGCATAGTAAGGATTGTAACTTGACATAATGCACCTGCGCCAGTCCTCTTCTTTAAGGTTTTCTTTCACCATTTCCAATAAGTCCCCTGTGAGATTTTCATTTCCAGTCCATATTCGGTCGGGATTTATGCTCACTGACGTCATCAATTCAGTAACTTGTGATACCCAATTTCCTTTGTAACAAAATACTTTTCTTTCATTTAGGTCCAATAACTTAAGGAAACATATTCTTGGTAATCTATTTGAAGGCAATGATTTTAATTTTGATATCCAATTTAGTATTAGTTTTATTACTTGATATTTAATCGAGGGTAGGTCAATTTCATATCTTAAGATATAATTGGGTGTTGATCTTGCCAGGAATAGCAAAGATTTGAAGAATTCATTCTGGGCTTTATCCATGACATCTGTTTGTGTGACTCCCCACACTTCACTTCCATACAAGAGAGTTGCTTTGATGATGGCATCATAGAGTTTCAATCGACCATCCCAGGAATCGACTTTTGCTTGTATAAATAAATTTCTAACACTAGCTGCTGCTACTCTTGTTTTCGCCAGAGCTTGTTCAGCTGCAATTCTGTATACACCTGACGATGAGAATGTTACACCTAGGTAAGTAAATGTGCTCGCTATCTCCAGTTGTTGGTTATCGTAATAAAACACATCTTTTTGACTTACTTTTCCTCCCCTTCTAAATATCATGATTTTTGTTTTAGCTGTGTTCATTATTAGAAAATTTTCTTTGCAATATTCTTTTAGTGTGCAGAGTTTTTTTTTGTAAGTCGATTCTGGAGTCAGCAAATATGCTCAAATCATCTGCGAATAACAAGACGATTACATCATTCCTTCCATCAATATTGATACCTCTGTATCCTTTATTTCTCATATAAGATTCTAGATCATTTATGTATGCTGCAAAGGCTCCAGGTGAATAACAATCACCTTGCCAAAGGCCTTTGTGTACTCTTACTGCATCAGTTGATTTTGCCGGATTTATTTTAATTTTACAGGCTGTGGTCTTATACAGGGATTGGAGCACTCTTATGAACTTGGCTGTCACTCCCAAGTCATAAAGTTTCTGCCATAGTCTGTTCCTATTTATTTCGTCGAAGGCAGAGCGGAAGTCAACCATCGCAACGTAGAGTTTGTTGTCAGCAATCCGCAGGTGTAGTTGTATAAGCGCCATTAATATAAAGATGTTATCCAGACAGCTCCTTCCTCTCCTAAAACCTGCTTGACCTTCGCAAAATAAATCTTCTTTTTCCATCCAATTAGTGAATCTACTTGTCAGAATCTGAGTAAACAATTTAGTAATTGAATTCAATAGCGCGATCCCGCGATAGTTACTAGGACTTTTTTTGTCTCCTTTTTTGTAAATCATAATCAGGTCTGCCTCACCCCAACTATCTGGAACGTTCTCATTTTCTAGAGTTACATTAAACAGGTGAAGTATGAGACCAATACCTTCAGTATCCAGTCCTCTGATGAACTCGTTTGTGACGTCGTCTGGTCCTGGGGCCTTTCGATTTTTTAAAGTTTTAATTGCTTTTTGAAGTTCTTCATCTGTTATTGCCTGATCAAAGTATTCTCGCGAGGCATCAGTAAAGAGTAAATCGATTTCTGTTACATTCTGTGTTCTGTGCAGATTTTTCAAGAAAATTTCCCATTGTTCTCCAGTAATACAGTTTTCTCTCTTTTTAGGTCTCATTTTTTTTACCTGTTGCCAAAACTCTGGTGCATTTTTTGTATTTGCCAATTTGTTTTTTATTTCATCTCTTGTCTCTTTTTTCCTTTCGTTTTTCAGGTTATTATATTCTTTTTTTGATTGCAGAAAGTTTCTTAGGTTCTCCTCGTTTCTCTTCCTTTTCCAGATCCTCAGAGCACGTCTCATCTGGTATTTCTTGTCCCTGCATTCTCTGTTGAACCAGTTATTGCTTTTTGGTATTCCTGGGTACTTGTAGCTTTCAACCATGTCTAGGTTTAAGGCTGTTTCCTTGATGGTCTCTTTGAGTAGGTTTGTCAGGTCATTGCTGTTCGCTTTGTCTACTGTTTCAAATTTTTCTCTTAGTTTGATATTTGTATTTTCTTTGTACTCGTACTGTTTTTGTTTTTCCCACTTTAGTTTGTAATAGGTTAAGTGCACTTCATTTGTTTTATGTCTCTCGTTTTCTTCTTCCTCACATTCATGTAGATTTTGAAGCGTTATTGGGAGATGATCTGAGATCATAATATTGTGTTCTACGTAAAGTCTTTTAATATTATCTATGTATGCCCAATTACAGTAAATTAAGTCGATTACACTATTTCCTTGTTCAGAAACATATGTGTACTCTCCTTTTTCGTCACCAGCTACTCTTCCGTTAAGCAAAATGAGGCCGAGTTCTTCCATGGTTGATTGCAGTATCCTTCCTCTCGAATTGGAAACTTTGTCTCTAGAGCATCTTTTTGTAAATATACTATCACTAATTCCTTCAATAACTTCTTCTTCGAGATATCCAGATTCACCAACTCTTCCATTGAAGTCCCCACCTAGAATAACAATAGGATTTTCCACCGAATCAATGCATGCTTTTAAATCTTGACTCAGGTTTTCCATTTCATCCTGAATTTCCAGGTTTGGTTTAATATATACACTCCCAATAATATACTCATTGCCATGAATTCTAACTTTTGATATTATGTATGTGTTCTTTTTTTTGTAAGCTGTTACTTACAAAAAAAACTTAGCTCTCCGAACTGACTTTGCTCCCTGAAAATTCTAAAATAGAAGTCTTCAAATCATTTAAAATTACTCCTTTTTTGACTATTTTCACAGCTCTTTGTTCAATTTTGTCGTTTTTCTATCGTTCAATGGCACCAAAGAAGAAAGGCAACCAAACCGTTGATGATAAAAAAGTTACACGGAAAACAACTGTTCTAGAATCATCAGATTCGGAAGATTCCGAAGTTGACATCATGGAAGAGAAAATTGAAAAAGTGATGAAAAAAGTGATGAATGAATTCAAGAAAGAGATCAAGAAAGAGTTACAAGAATTTGAGAAGAGTCTGAGTTTCACATCTGGAAAGATGGAAGAAATGTTGGAAGAAATGAAGGAATTAAAAAAACGGCAAGTATCGTTGGAAAACGAAAATGAGATGTTGAAAGAAAAAGTGAGGAAAATGGAGATATCGGTAGAAGATTTAGAACAATATAGTAGAAATAGAAATAAATGGAATTCCCTTCACGAAGGATGAAAATCTGGAAAAAATAGTAAAAGATATAGGCATTGATATTAATGTTGAAATAAAAGACGGCGAAATAGATGTCGTCCATCGGATTCCTACAAGGAACAACAAAAATCCTGAACCCGTTGTTGTCCAGTTCTTGTCAAGGAAGAAAAGAGATGAGATGATTCAGAAGGCAAAGGATAAACAAATTACAACAACAACCTTGAATATGTCAGGTCCTCAAAGAACAATTTATATTAACGAACATTTGACAAAACAAAGAAAAAGATTATTATATGAGACAAAACAAAAGAAAAAAGAAATGGCCTATAAATTTGTATGGACAAAAGGTGGTAAAGTGTTTCTAAGAAAAAATGAAACTAGTAATGTGATTCAAGTACGCACATTTGAAGAACTGGATTACATTAAAAAAAAAAAAAAAAAAAAAGAAACAATTTTTAAATTACATTTTAACTTGAACATATACTAATGGATACAAGTATTTTAGAAAATATTCAATATGGAAATTCAACAAGAGATTATGAAAACACTGAAGAATGGTTTAAGAATGAAATCAACACGAAAAACAAAAAAATGAATATAGTTCATATAAATATTAGAGGTTTAAACATGGTGAAATGGAATCAATTGAAAATACATTTAAGAAATTTGACAAAGATAGATATTGTTATTTTAACAGAAACACATTTAAAGGAAGAACAAGCTGATCTGTATCAGATTAAGAATTTTAAAATGTTCAATTATCACAGAAAAAATAAAAAAGGAGGAGGTATAACAATATATATAAAAGATAGTATACAAATATCAGAAGAAAGAAAAATGGAATTTAAATTTTCAGAAAATGTTGAAATAGAGCTAGAAAATAAGAATATGATATTAAATGCAATTTATAGACCACCTAAATTGAACTTGAAAGAATTTATAAAAGAGCTGAAAAGATGGACAAATCATAAAGATGTCAAGAATAAAGAGTTAATAATAATAGGAGATATTAATATTAATACATTAGAAGAAACAATAAATAAACAAGAATACATTGATCTTTTATCTAGTATTGGAATAGTTAACACCATTCAAACAGTAACACGAGAAGAAATATTAAATGGAAATCTAGTTAGAGCATGTTTGGATCATATTAATGTTCGATCGAAACGAAATTTTAACTCTGGTGTGATTAAAGAAAAGATTGCTGATCATTATTTTACTTATTTACAAATTGAACAAAATAAAATAGATGAAAAAAACGAGCTAATAAATATTAACATTATTGACGAAGAAAAATTAAAAACCTTAATAGAGGAATACGATTGGAATCAATTATTAAATCAAGATAAATCTGCTGAAAATTTATATAATGACTTGGTTTATAAATTTGAAAATATGTACAAAGATGCCAAGAAAGTAATTAAAATAAAGAAAAAATACGAAGGTAATACCTGGATAACCAAAGATATAAGAGATGACATTAAGATTAAGAATAATTTATGGAATTGTGTAAAAAATAATCCTGGAAACAGATATTATCTAAAAAATTATAAACAATTTAGAAATAGATTGAATAATAAAATAACACAAGCCAAAAGAAGAGAAAACAATATAAAATTTAATGAAGTAAAAGGAGACATGAAAGAAACATGGAATTTAATCAATAAAATTACAAATAAACAAAAGAACAATGTGGAAACAACAATAAAAAATAATTTCAAGAATTCCAGATTAAGTGTGAAGAGTATAGCTGATAATTTTAACAAAAACTTCAAAAACGAAATTATGAATATTAAAAACAACAAAGAATTTCTAAACACATCATTAAACGTGAATAATATGCGAATTAATAACAATAAATTTGAAATAAAAAATATTAATAACTTAGATGTATTAAATATTGTTCGTGAAATAAAAGAAAACAAAGGACCAGGTAGTGACAGTATTAGGCCAAAAGACATTAAATTGAACATTTTAAACTTACAAGATGTAATAAAAGAACTTATCAACAAAATTATTGAAGAACGAAAAATACCTATTGGAATGAAAATGTCTAAAGTTACACCGGTGTATAAAAAAGGAAAGAAAGATGAATACTCAAACTATCGACCTATTAATGTTTTATCTTGTATAGAAAAAATAATTGAGAAACACATAAACAAACAATTGAATGAATATATTGAAATTAACAACATCATAAGCGAAAACCAATTTGGATTTAGAAAAAATAAAAGTACTTCGAATGCATTACAAATATACACAGATGACATTAATAGTGCACTGAACGATAACAAATTGTGTTTAACCCTATCATTAGACCTCAAAAAAGCGTATGAAACCATTAGTCATGAAAAAATGATCAAGACATTAGAAGAAATGGGAATTTCAGACCAAACAAATGAATTTTTTATAAATTATTTCCAAGATAGAAAACAAACTGTGAAAATAGGAAACCATGAAAGTGATCAAATGGATATTAGTTGTGGTTTGATAACTGGTGCCATAATATCGCCAACACTATTTAATCTATATATAAATAGTATAAATAATATAGGAATAAAATCAAAAATCCTTCAGTATGCAGATGATACACTATTATATTACGTCCATGAAAATATAAACGAACTGTATAAAATAGTGCAAGAAGACCTTAATAAAATAATAATATGGTTATATCATAAAGATATTTTTTTGAACAAAGAAAAAACGACAACAATATTATATCAAAATCCTATGATAAGACGTTTTAGATGTTATGAAACCAAGCATTTAACAATTCATGAAAATAAATGCATAGATAATAACCAACATATTATGAATAATTGTAACTGCAAAAAACTTGAAAATAAAAATCAATTAAATACTTAGGATTGAATTTTGATGAAAATATGAAATGGACATCACAATATCAGTACATCAAAAATAAAATGAACATATTATCCTATAAAATGTATTTTATAAAAAGAATTTTACCACTAAGAATTAAATGTATAATGTACAAAACGCTGTGCGAACCTATTCTAAGATATGGTATCGAAATATATGGTTTCAGTACAGAAAAAAACAAAAAACTTATTAAGATAACACAAAAGAAGATAATAAAATCAATAATGTACCCATGGACGTCAAAAGATCAAAGAAATGCAAAATGTAAGAAACACAATATTTTCAATTTTGAAAATTTATATACATATGTTACACTCACAAAACATTATTACATAGAAGAGTCAAGAGTATAGAAAAATACAAGAAAATAATTACAATACAAGACATACAATATATATAACACCCACATTTAACAACAATTATGGCGAAAGACTAACCAAACATCAAATTCCAAAAATGTTGAACAATATTCCAACAAATTTAAGAAATATTCCAAATGAAAATAAAATGAAGCAAGAATTAAAACAATACCTTATTAATACAAATAATGAAATATAATTGGCAAAAATAGAAATAAAAAATAAGAAGAAACAATGAAAATAAAATAAAATAATTATAAAAAAGAACTGATGTGATGGAAAATTACTTACATCTCCCGAAAAGTACAACAGTACTTCATGGAGATGTAATGGGAATGCAAATGTACATGAAAACAAATAAAGATTTTTATTATTATTATTATTATTATTATTACTTTAAATATATTTTTATAGAGAACCAAAAGTCCACCACTGGCTCTACCGAATATGTTGGTTCTTTCAGCTTCGACATAGATACTACTATATTCATCTTTGATCCAATTGGGGAGACGTGGTTCTTTTTGAATCCAAGTTTCACATAAACAGACAATATCATATTCCATAAATATTTCTCTATCTTCAGAATCTAAATCAGACAGGTTATTATAGCCATGCATATTCCAAAATGTTACTGTTAATATTTTCTGTGATTGCTATTTAGTCTCTTGCACTATTACTTGGTTTTCTTGAATTGGTATTGTTACTTCAGGTTGGTTTTGCGGTGTTTCATCCTCATCAGACATTGACGAATCAGAGAAAACTATAACTGCCGAAGTTGGATTTTTGTTAATTTCCACGTAATTATCAAGCTTGCTTTGTGTGGTTGTAGATGGTGGTCCTCGCAAGGAGTTCCTTGGTAAGAGTTTTTTGACAGTGCGTGGCGCCGTTGATCCAGTCTGCTCCTTCATTTCCGGCGAGATAGAGTCTACAGCTGGTCTTTTTTTGGAGCTCCGTCCAGATTGTTGATAGTTCTCCTTAACTACAAGTTTATCAAACTTTACAACTGCATACTTTCCCTATTCTCGTAGTTTCATGACTTCTTTATTTAAAACCTTTCTTTTTTCAACAATTTCTTTAGTGTAGTGCTCTTTCAGGTAATAATTCGTGTCTTTCAAGTATTTCTTATTTGCGATCATTTCAATCTTTCTTCTCAGTGTAGTCAGTGATAGAATGACTGGTCTATTCTTCCCATCATTTTTCTTTTTTCCCATTCTGCTAATATAGTCCACCTCTACTAGTCTTAAATCAGATTTAATGATTCTTGCTATTTCCATAATTGTTTCTTCAAGATCTCTCATTGTTTCGTCTTCCTTTTCCTCTACTCCAAATACAAGAAGGTTTCTCTTCCTCTTTTCTTTTTCTAAAAAGTCGAGTCTACTGGTATTTTTTTCCATTTTTTCTCTTACTCCAACTACCTCTTGTAGTATTTGTCCAAGTGATCCTTTCATTTCTTTGCTATCATCCAATAGGGCCTTTCTTTCGTTAGCATCCTCCTCAAATCTTTTGGTAATCATAGTCATACTGTCTATAAGACTTTTCATATCATTGGGGGTTCCCATTTTCTCAAGAATTTGTAGTTTTTTCCACCCGTTTTTTTATACTACTTCAGAATCAAAAACTCATAAATCAAAACCAATCTCTTATGTTTCACACCAAGGCTGTATCACTATATTTAATAGTTATAAGTCCAAGTAAAAAGAAAAAGAAATAGATATTCTTTATAAACTTAGATTGGTTCTCATATATACATAACTTTTGATGTCATAATATTTATAGGTATAGATAGTAATTAAATTTTGGATTAATTACGTATTTCAGGATGACAGCGGTTTACCTACACTATTTATACCTATATTTTACGCACTTATCTGAGAATTAGTCTCCGTTCCTACAATCTTGACAGCTAGATAGGACAGTATTAGATAAATCAAATATTCATGTGAGGCCGAATCCGACGATGGTTGTAAATAGAAAATAAATGTTAAAGTTTACACCTGAAAATCATGATATTAAATTCGGAAGGGTATTTTTAATCCAATATTCTTGCCGAGGATCGAACCCGGTTCTAATATGTTACTATCAGTCAATGCACTATGAAATACTCGTACCTAGTCTTGTATTACTCAATCGTTTCGAAAAAATTTAAAAGTTAGAGCAGACCATTCTAGCGTGGTCTTATGAGTAACTACACCGGCAGATTTCCCTTTTAGTCAAATGAAGTAGCAGGAGGTAGAAATTTAAACAAAAATCTTAAAGGTAACAAATATAAAAAATAATAGGAAGAACAAACATGTGTTAATGTTGAGTAAATTTTGACATGAAAAGTATAGTTTCACTTTTTCTAGGTCTCCGTTTATCAGTCCATCGGTTCACACCTCCTTGTTAGATTATGATGAGATGCGGTTGGTACCCTTGACTGATAAGACGTCTAGGCAGGAACTTTCAAATAATGAGAATTTAAATAGCTTCAGCGACGCTTCAATGAATGTATTGATAAGAGATCTTGGTCGGTAGTAAACAGAATGTCATGTATGGGTATACTCCGTACTATGTATGTAGCATGTAGCTATACAGTTACGTTGCACCTCCCCACCTCTCCCATGGGTAATATGCTGGTTACACAATGAAATGCGTTAGGTGCGTAGGTACTAGGTACTGGCTAGCTTGTTCCAAACAATGGCTCTCCTATGTTGATTGCATAGGACGCTGGCGTGTAAAAATTATAATGACGATATCTTATTTAATAAAGGGTTTCATACCAGGCTTCGATGCTTCTCGATTTCAGCAGATTGATTAAAATAAAATTATAACACTTAAAATCACTCACTTCTATTAGAACAGTTCAAATTAAGATAAAAAAGTAATAAAATTCGTTGCTTCTAGTTCCAATGCAGGGTTGCCAACCGTAATACGTATAGCCCAGGCAAATTAGTGCTCTAGCGGCAAAAAATTGCTCAATAGCTGGAAATCGTTTTAAACCCTTAAAGGGGTCCTGAATAATGGGTATATGAGTTTGCGACGGATTTTAGGTTGTGCTTCCGAGTTTAGGGCCTAAATAGTGCAAATTTTTTGCACTTTTTTTAAAATTGCGCTTATAACTCAAAATGTATTTATTCTACAGAAAATTTTACTCAGTTCTTATCTAAAGAGCATAAAATTATGCGTCTAATGACGTTTGAATCATTAAAATAAGTTAAGCCGTTCAGCCACAATCGCTCCTCAAAGATGAGTGATTTTTTCAAACATAGCTCAAATTTTGAAAATTCTCAACTTTTAACGCCTGTAAATCAAAAAAGACTGCACCAATTGAAAAATTTAATAGAATTGAACTTGTAGGAAATGTAATTTTAAGTAAAATACTGTTTGAAATTTGAAATTTGCTTACTCCAGTGCTGAGATATGAATTTTAAACCGAAAGAGTTCCTAGCGCCAAATTTTCGCTAAGGCAGTGCAACGCAAGAAACTTCGTCTGAACTCTAAAATTATCACATTCGTACAACTTTTCAATTAAAACTGAACGTAATCTATTGAATTCAGTCGAATAGGTAATTTAAAATTTTGAGAAACTTGCACTGAATTTTACCAAGATCTTTACTGAACATGTGATTTCAAGACAGCAGGCACACTATGGAGGATGTAACTTGTTTTATATGCGGGAACATTGTGCAAGAAGGAGCGGATAGAGGAATATTAAAGGAAAAGTCACTTCAAACGTTCATTGAGGCCAGCAGGAGGAGGAATGATGGGCATCACACGTGGTTACAGACTCAGAAATCTGTTATACTTCACGAGAAGTGTCGCAAAGGTGTCTACACGAAGGATTCGAACATTGTAAAGGCCGAAAAAGAAGCAGGAAACGGAAGCCGTGTGACAAGAGGCCGTGAGGAAATACCAAAATTCAACTTCAAGGAGCTCTGCTTCTACTGTGGAAAAGATGCCTCTATTGCCTCTGAAAGCTTCAAGGCTAAACAGAAAAAGCTCCCTCTTCATAGACGTGAAACAGTGCGTGAAATTCAGACACAAGAAATAATGCAAAAAATTAAAGGTTCTGTAATTGCCAGAGGAGATGAAATGGGGGCGGTGGTATTGCGTAGGATGGCAACTGAATCAGACCTCGTAGCCGCTAAATTCTTGTTGTGGTATGTTCTTTAATTCACGCCCATCTATGGATCCTGATGCAGCTCAAGGTATATCTGGACGAAGGGAGTGAATTAATGTAGTAACTGGGGCTTTGAAGCCGAAAGACCTACGTTTCCCAGTTACTGGGGTTTAACGAAGAAAAGGCCGCTGATTCAATAACGCTACTACGAAAGGTGTAGGTGCCAGCGTCGATGGCATGTTGAATACACCGGTTCCCTTCAGAACACCGAAGTTAAGCGACATCCAGCGAGGTTAAGACTTGGATGGGTGACCATTCAAATTCTAATTCTCGTGACGCTGGCTTTTCCCGGCCCCACTCAGGCTGGGTGAGTGGGGCCGGGAAAAGCCCATGGAAAACCCCCGTCGTGATATGACCATGGCAGTTGAAAGCGACGTTAAACCCCACTTAAAAAAAAAAAAAAAAAAAAAAGGTGTAGGTATTAAAAAGTATTAAATTTACACGGAAAGATAAAAGGAAGAAATAAACTACTACTATGAAATGAGATTGGATGGTCTTACCTTGATACTTGTACCAAGTACTTACGCCTTTAGAAGGGGATCAAAGGTGGTAGATCGAGGAAGGAGAGAAGACGTACCCTGACCACTGGTTGTTACAATCTGAACGAGGCATCGTCGTTCCCAATCTATCGTACCGAATCTCGGAGTTTCTTTGTAAGATCATATGATATGCCTATCATCTGATATCGAAGTGTTATCTCTAACAGTTAGGGGCGTAGAGATCGAGTGATATGCGCGGGGTAAGTTTGGAGGCAATTCAAACTGGAGTCATATGGCGTGAACAGGGAGAGTTCGCTCAAACTGGTCAGTAGTGGGATTGATTTCACCTTCAGTATGGAGGTTCTAGGTACTAACGACTTCTTAGGAGTGAAGCACTGAATACCCCCCCATAGCATGGAACGTATCATGGCCTTATCATAACTAAAAATTCATTAACTCAATTCGTATATGACAACGCCGATATAAACATGGATACCATTGATTTCCATGATACGTTCTATGCCAATGGGGGGTAGAATAGAAATTACCTTGTTTATACTGCCGAGGTGAGACTAAAAAGTGGTTCACTCCTAAGAAGTCGTTAGTACCCAGAACCTCCATATCTTTTCCACAGTAGAAGCAGAGCTCCTTGAAGTTGAATTTTGGTATTTCCTCACGGCCTCTTGTCACACGGCTTCCGTTTCCTGCTTCTTTTTCGGCCTTTACAATGTTCGACTCCTTCGTGTAGACACCTTTGCGACACTTCTCGTGAAGTATAATAGATTTCTGAGTCTGAAACCACGTGTGATGCCCATCATTTCTCCTCCTGCTGTCCTCAATGAACATTCGAAGTGACTTTTCCTTTAATATTCCTCTATCTTTTCCTTTAATATGTTGTAGTCACAGTAGCCGAGTGAGTTAGCGCGCTAGGCATTGCACGCATGGTGACCTGGGTTCAATTCCCAGAAGGATGGGATTTTTTATGCTCTGTACTTGGATGTTCGGGGTCCACTCATACTTCGTGAGTCGTGAGCAAAAAGGAGTAGCTGCTTTGATATGAAGCAGCGACCAGTGGCTGAATCATAGGCACACAAATAATACAAGATATTGTAAACTAAACTGGCAAAGTTCTATGATTCTGCGCTACCCACTAAAATTGTGACATAACAACACAAAGAAAATGCATTTTTATTATTATATTATTAATATTCCTTCTTGCACAATGTTCCCGCATATAAAACAAGTTACATCCTCCATAGTGTGCCTGCTGTCTTGAAATCACATGTTCAGTAAAGATCTTGGTAAAATTCAGTGCAAGTTTCTCAAAATTTTAAATTACCTATTCGACTGAATTCAATAGATTACGTTCAGTTTTAATTGAAAAGTTGTACGAATGTGATAATTTTAGAGTTCAGACGAAGTTTCTTGCGTTGCACTGCCTTAGCGAAAATTTGGCGCTAGGAACTCTTTCGGTTTAAAATTCATATCTCAGCACTGGAGTGAGCAAATTTCAAATTTCAAACAGTATTTTACTTAAAATTACATTTCCTACAAGTTCAATTCTATTAAATTTTTCAATTGGTGCAGTCTTTTTTGATTTACAGGCGTTAAAAGTTGAGAATTTTCAAAATTTGAGCTATGTTTGAAAAAATCACTCATCTTTGAGGAGCGATTGTGGCTGAACGGCTTAACTTATTTTAATGATTCAAACGTCATTAGACGCATAATTTTATGCTCTTTAGATAAGAACTGAGTAAAATTTTCTGTAGAATAAATACATTTTGAGTTATAAGCGCAATTTTAAAAAAAGTGCAAAAAATTTGCACTATTTAGGCCCTAAACTCGGAAGCACAACCTAAAATCCGTCGCAAACTCATATACCCATTATTCAGGACCCCTTTAAGGGTTTAAAACGATTTCCAGCTATTGAGCAATTTTTTGCCGCTAGACCCCATTTTAGCACTAATTTGCCTGGGCTAGTAGTAATATGAGACTTTGTTTGAACCGATGGCAAACACTGCAAAAAGGGAGTCTTTACTCTTACGCCGGCAATAGAAACAAAGTATTTGTAAATTACTATTATTGACTGTCTGACGAGCTGCCGAATTTCGTTAATTTTACATCACTTGAACTTCAAATAGGATTACTTTCAGCGTGAAAAAAATATGTATCCTTCAGTTTTGAAAGAATCATTCTTTTTTCAATTTGGGTTTAACGTCACTTTCAACTGCATGGTCATATCACGACGGGGGTGTTACCCTCCATTCGCAGGAATCTCACAAACCAGCTACCCACATTAACCTCACCCAGCATCACGAAGTCTTCACCTCGCTGGACCTTGCTTAACTTCGGTGATACTACGAGAACCGGTCTATTCAACGCTCTATCGACGCTGGCCATTCAACTTTTATTTCAAGTAAATGTTCACCTCGCGTTTTCTCGATGCAGTAGCGGATGGAGTCGATATCAACTTCCAGCTGAAGCAGTCGAATCCGGTCCATGTCAAGCTTGATCAGAATAAAGCTGTCATCAGGCACGAACACTTCCTCAATATACTCGCACACTTCACCTGCAAGCAAATAACATGTAATTGAAATTCCAATATTAGTTTCTTGATCACACATAGAAATATGTGGTTCAGGCATGCTTCCTCTCGATAGTGAACTCGAATAGAATAGAATAGAATAGAAATTACCTAGTTTATACTGCCGAGGTGAGACTAAAAAGTCCCTTTATTCCAGCAGGTCTTCTTTATTTTCAAATTTAAACAGACATTTTGTACATACATTTAATATTCTTAAGATTATATACATAAAAAAAGCCTTGCTTAGGTTAGAAAAAAAGAAGAAAAAATAAAATAAAATAAAAATATAATAATAATAAAATAATGTCGAAGAAATGTTTTATCTTTGAAATATATTTTAATATGAACAAGAACATTATCAAAATTAAATGTAAAGTCCAATGAAAAACTAAAGAAAAAATTGAAATAAAGTTGGTTGGAGACCACCATTTACACTCCAGCTGTAGAGTAGATGGCTACAATACGCAATTCGACACTTGCGGAAAGCTTTTCTTTAAAACCGATCATTTGCGACAATGAAAAAAGGTTTCAAACCATACATTTGCGACAATATATTGCAGGTATAGATTTCAATGTTTCATACAGTGTGAATCAAATTTTAGTTCGTACTAGTAGGTGTTTGTTATAAGCTTTGATTTATTTAATTTTTTTTATTTCATTTTTAATTAAGAATTCTTGTTTTTATTTTTATTCATAAATGAAAATGAAATTATTGTCTATTGGAAATTGATGCGTAAGTGAATTTTTTGTTAGAGGAATTTTGTAGTCAGGTAGGGTTAGGTAAAGTTAACAAGGTGTGATTGCACGATAGATCACTGACTTCAGTTTGTCGGGTAGGATGGTTGGGTGAGGGGCTTAGGTTAGGTTGAAATTAGCGCAGGCGGTTAGGCTGGGTTGCGTAGCGACCCGGTCTAACCCTGCGCTAATTTCAACCTAACCTAAGCCCCTCACCCAAGCTATCCTAGCCGGCTAACGAAACACAACATTTAGTCTGACAACCGTTTGTCTGGCAAGGAGTCTCCTCAAATAAAATAAATTTATCTATGATGAGAGAAGGAATTCATTAAATCGGATGAATTCACATACGTCCATATTTTAGTCGACCCGCTATTTATTTGGAAATGCCGAAATGAACAAAGGAGTTAACCTGTTCCTTTGTCTGTCTGATATTGTCGCAAACGTTACAGTGAATACCTTTTTCTGCTGTCGCAAATGTCGGATTTTTTCAGGTAAATTGTCGCAAGTGATCGGTAGCCCTACAATAACAATATTAGTTTTATATGAGAAGGAGAATCTTTTAGATTCAACCCCAGCAAGATATGGGGGAAATGCTGGAGTCACGGCTCAGGATATGGTGTTTCGCATTTTTGTGGCACCATTCCTGGCGGCTCAACCAGTTTAAAACCGCCTTACTTTTCTCTTGTTGGTCCCGGGTAGAGTAGTATTTCATCGGGAATTAGAATGACCAGAGAGCTAGCTATTCCAATTCCCGATAGAATAGCCAGAGCCAATCATATGAAGGTAGGTAATGTGCACTGGTAGTAGTCAATTGGTTAACGCGCTTGTCTGCAAAGCGTAGGGATCCGTTGGTTCGAATACCACCCAGTGCATGAATCTTTCTCATTAATTTGAGTTTTTGACCACATAATAATAAGACTCTGAGGGTTAGGTGGTAGAAAATGCTTTGAGCATTAACACTGGTGGTTAGCTTCCACTAAAGAGTTTTATTATTATTATCACAAGGGAGGCAACGGAGGTATACTACGGAATGTGCATGCTACAGCACAGACCAAAATAGTAGCTAATTATTATTGTTTTAATACCTAATGTAACCTGATACGGTCATTATTTTGAAGGATCCTGCATTTCCTGCAACTACAGATCATACTACCTACCCTACAACTACTTACCTAGCGTAGTCCTCTCCAGTCTTCCCTTCAAAACTCTCGCATAGTCCACATCTGTGTCCTTGTCTAGGTAGGCGGTGATGATAGGCGTACTTATGTCCCTTGTACTACATATCCTACAACTACTGATCACACTAACTACCCTACAACTAGAGATCATACTGAACTACAACTACTCACCTTGTCTAGGTAGGCGTTCTGATGTTCCTTCTTTACCTACACTACAACTACTGTTCATACTACCTACCCTACAACTACTGATTATACTACCTACGCTACAACTACAGATGGGATTCCGACCCAACCAAGGATGGGTAGGGTTTTTTTTCCGTCTTAAATGCTTTATTTATGAAACAACAAAAATATTAAAGTATGTAGATAAAATACATGAAGATACTGATCATGCTGAACTACAACTACTCACCTAGCGTAGTCCTCTCCAGTCTTCCCTTCACAACTCTCGCATAGTCCACATCTGTGTCCTTGTCTAGGTAGGCGGTGATGATAGGTGTGCTGATGTCCCTTGTACTACATATCCTACAACTACTGATCATACTACCTACCCTACAACTAGAGATCATACTGAACTACAACTACTCACCTTGTGTAGGTAGGCGTACTGATGTCCCTTCTTTACCTACACTACAACTACTGTTCATACAACCTACCCTACAACTACTGATTATACTACCTACCCTACAACTACAGATGGGATTCCGACCCAACCAAAGATGGGTAGGGTTTTTCCGTCTTAAATGCTTTATTTATGGAACAACAAAAATATTATATGTAGATAAAATACATAAAGATACAGATCATACTGAACTACAACTACTTACCTAGCGTAGTCCTCTCCAGTCTTCCCTTCACAACTCTCGCATAGTCCACATCTGTGTCCTTGTCTAGGTAGGCGGTGATGATAGGCGTACTTATGTCCCTTGTACTACATATCCTACAACTACAGATCATGCTGAACTACAACTACTTACCTAGCGTAGTCCTCTCCAGTCTTCCCTTCACAACTCTCGCATAGTCCACATCTGTGTCCTTGTCTAGGTAGGCGGTGATGATAGGCGTACTGATGTTTTTACTAGCGTTGATGATCTCCTTGATACGAGGGACACCCTGTGTGATGTTCATGGATGCCACACCTGGAATCAAACCCGCGTACCACAAGTTAAGAAAGTTGGTTCCAAGTTTTTAGTGATCTAATGTAGAAATCGACTGATACAATTTGGTTACAATTGTTTGTATTGGATACCTTACGGTGCGCTCGTGTTGACCCAGCACCTAAATGGGAAGTATTGTGTCACTTCTCGCCCATCAGAGGGGAGGCATACTACGGGATGGGCAGGCTACAACACAGACCACAAGCGTCTACAGTAGCTCCTGTTTCATGGCTACGAAATAAAAAAGGCTGTGAAACACTCGTCTTAAATAAAAAAAAAAAATACATGGGTTTTTTCTCATTTTTAAAATTCAAAAAGCTCACCGGCGAAATGGAAAGTCTTGAGCGTCATCTGGGTGCCCGGCTCCCCAATACTCTGGGCGGCCAGTGCGCCCACCGCCGTGGCGGGTTCTATCTGCGCCCGCACGTACTTCTCCCTACAGCGAGCCAGGAACTCGGAGAGCTGAGTGGGAGTGAGTCGGCTCACCTGGCAGTAGATATTACCTGCCTCGCGTAGTTCACACGACTCTAGCACTGACACCTGAGGAATAGAATAGAATATAGTCAGGTCACTCGGAGAGCTGAGTGGGAGTGAGTCGGTTCACCTGGCAGTAGATATTACCTGCCTCGCGTAGTTCACACGACTCTAGCACTGACACCTGAAGAATAGAATAGAGTCAGGTCACTCGGAGAGCTGAATGGGAGTTAGTCGGCTCACCTGGCAGTAGATATTACCCGCCTCGCGTAGTTCACATGACTCTAGCACTGACACCTGGGGAATAGAATATAGTCAGGTCACTCGGAGAGATGAGCTGGAGTGAGTCGGCTCACCTGGCAGTAGATATTACCAATCTCACGTAGTTCACACGACTCTAGCACTGACACCTGAGGAATAGAATAGAATATAGTCAGGTCACTCGGAGAGCTGAGTGGGAGTGAATCGGTTCACCTGGCAGTAGATATTACCTGCCTGGCGTAGTTCACATGACTCTAGCACTGACACCTGAGGAATAGAATAGAATATAGTCAGGTCACTCGGAGAGCTGAGTGGGAGTGAGTCGGTTCACCTGGCAGTAGATATTACCTGCCTCGCGTAGTTCACACGACTCTAGCACTGACACCTGAAGAATAGAATAGAGTCAGGTCACTCGGAGAGCTGAATGGGAGTTAGTCGGCTCACCTGGCAGTAGATATTACCCGCCTCGCGTAGTTCACATGACTCTAGCACTGACACCTGGGGAATAGAATATAGTCAGGTCACTCGGAGAGATGAGCTGGAGTGAGTCGGCTCACCTGGCAGTAGATATTACCAATCTCACGTAGTTCACACGACTCTAGCACTGACACCTGGGGAACAGAATAGAATATAGTCAGGTCACTCAGGAGAACTGAGTGGGAGCGAGTCGGCTCACCTGGCAGTAGATATTACTAGCCTCGCATAGTTCACACGACTCTAGCACTGACACCTGGGGAATAGAATATAGTCAGGGAACTCGGAGAGCTGAGTGGGAGTGAGTCGGTTCACCTGGCAGTAGATATTACCTGCCTCGCGTAGTTCACACGACTCTAGCACTGACACCTGGGGAATAGAATAGAATATAGTTAGAGCTGAGTGGGAGTGAGTCGGCTCACCTGGCAGTAGATATTACCAGCCTCGCGTAGTTCACATGACTCTAGCACTGACACCTGGGGAATAGAATATAGTCAGGGAACTCGGAGAGCTGAGTGGGAGTGAGTCGGTTCACCTGGCAGTAGATATTACCAGCCTGGCGTAGTTCACACGACTCTAGCACTGACACCTGGGGAATAGAATAGAATATAGTTAGAGCTGAGTGGGAGTGAGTCGGCTCACCTGGCAGTAGATATTACCAGCCTCGCGTAGTTCACACGACTCTAGCACTGACACCTGAGGAATAGAATAGAATATAGTCAGGTCACTCGGAGAGCTGAGTGGGAGTGAGTCGGTTCACCTGGCAGTAGATATTACCTGCCTGGCGTAGTTCACATGACTCTAGCACTGACACCTGAGGAATAGAATAGAATATAGTCAGGTTACTCGGAGAGCTGAGTGGGAGTGAGTCGGTTCACCTGGCAGTAGATATTACCTGCCTGGCGTAGTTCACATGACTCTAGCACTGACACCTGGGGAATAGAATATAGTCAGGTCACTCGGAGAGCTGAGTGGGAGTGAGTCGGTTCACCTGGCAGTAGATATTACCTGCCTGGCGTAGTTCACATGACTCTAGCACTGACACCTGGGGAATAGAATATAGTCAGGTCACTCGGAGAGCTGAGTGGGAGTGAGTCGGTTCACCTGGCAGTAGATATTACCAGCCTCGCGTAGTTCACATGACTCTAGCACTGACACCTGGGGAATAGAATATAGTCAGGGAACTCGGAGAGCTGAGTGGGAGTGAGTCGGCTCACCTGGCAGTAGATATTACCAGCCTCGCGTAGTTCACATGACTCTAGCACTGACACCTGAGGAATAGAATAGAATAGAATATAGTCAGGTCACTCAAGAGAGCTGAGTGAGAGTGAGTCGGTTCATACTTCGGAAATAAATGAGTAGCTTTTTATATGGATAGCGATCAGCGACCAGTAGCAGCATTAGGAGGAGTACGAGAAAATGATGAAATATGGAGATTTGCTATACTAAGCTATTAGTTATGACATAATAACACAATGAAACCACTTCTATTCTTACCTGTTTTGAAAATCCCTGCAAATAAGTTTTGATGTCCTTGATAAAGTTCTTGCTCGTAGCTTCTAGGAAATCTTCAGTGTCCAGCACAGAATTGGAGTAGTCGACTATTTCTGAGGCGGATAAGCAGATATCAGACCGACTTGGAAATTTGGCAATCGTATCTTCGAGAAGACGTTTCAATTCAACTGGTGTTCCATTGCCTAGGAAAAGAAACAGTTTTAGAAAAGAATTTTTTTGGGTGATTCCATTTATTTCCTTTCTATAGGATAAGGAAGGTAAAAAATCTTAGTGTAAGTATTGTGTCACTTCTCGCCCATCATAGGGGAGGCATACCACGGGATGGGCAGGCTACAACACAGACCACAAGCGTCTACAGTATCTCTTGTTTCATGGCTACGAAATAAAAAAGGCTGTGAAACACTCGTCTTTTTTTAAGAAGAGTTTCTTTGCAGGGATCCTCCAATGATTACACCTTTGGACATTACTAAACTTCAATTTATTTACGATTCGCTTACTTTAGAAAAAAAAAAGATTAGTGTTTCACAGCCTTTTTTATTTCGTAGCCATGAAACAGGAGCTACTGTAGACGCTTGTGGTCAGTGTTGTAGCCTGCCCATCCCGTAGTATGCCTCCCCTCTGATGGGCGAGAAGTGACACAATACTTCCCATTTAGGTGCTGGGTCAACACGAGCGCACCGGAAGGTATCCCTTACTAACAATTGTAACCAAATTAAGAACCTCCAATGATTACACCTTTGGACATTAACTAACCTCAATTTATTTACAATTCGACTACTCACCTTCCATATAGGTCGGATCCAGGCCGTCTCCCCCGAAGCTAAACTGCACAATGTCCCCCATAGAGTTCCGCACACTCATATCGTACTGGATGCACAGATCCTCCAGCGACTTGACCAGCCGTCGCTGCATGTAGCCAGTCTCGGCTGTCTTCACAGCCGTGTCCACCAGACCCTCCCGCCCGCCCATCGTGTGGAAGAAGAACTCGGTGGGGGTGAGCCCTGAGAAGAAGCTGTTCTGGACGAAGCCTGCAGTGATGATGAAAATTAAAGAAATGCTATCAAATTATTCAGCCAGCATGAAGAAATTGGTAACAACGAAAAATTACAAAAAAAGGAGCAGTTAAATAGAAAGAAAAAGTCTATATTTTATACTTTTTTGTCCCTAATGCCGGGTCCACACTAAGCGAACATCTTAGCTAACAATGTTCGCTAACAATGTTATTTCAAACAAGTCGTAAAAACATTTTCTAATGCCGGGTCCACACTGCGAACATTGTTAGCTAACAATGTTCGCGAACAAAATGTGCGGATAACAATGTTCGCGAACATAAGAAACAATTTAATGGTTGGGAACATTTTTTTCTATTTGTATATTGTAATACTGTTTCAAATGTTTTGTAAATTATTTGTTCAATAAAGGCTATTTTATTTATTTATTTATTTTATTTATCAAATTATTAATTTTAAGTAGTCACCGTGGCCGAGTGAGTTATCGCACGCTTTAGCCCATTCTAGAAAACAATTTCCATTCTCCAATCTCCGAATCTCCGTTTCAACCCGCACGCTGATTGATTATTGTGTTAAAATTAACCAATCATAGTGCGTTGTGTGACAGTTGAAAGGGAGATTTGGACAGTAGAAAGTGTTTCTGGAACGGTCACTGATAACCTGGGATTGATCTCCAGCATAGCAATTTTCTGCTCTGTACTTGGATGTTCGGGGTCCACTCATACCACGTAGGAAAAATCAGTAGCTGCTTTCATGTAAGCAGCGACCAGTGGTGGAAATATGGACGCAACAAGATATTGTATATCAAATGGAAAAGACCACAACAATATCACAAAAAAAAAAACATTTTTACATTACATTACAGGTAGCTTCTTCTAATTCAGAGGGTTGCTATATTATTCTCCAAACATTCTGTCTCCAATGGATTATCTCTTCTGCCATTCTCTTACATTCTTCAAAATCTGGTGTGTTCATCCATTCCAAGATGTTGTCAATCCATTTCTTCCGTGGTCTTCCTGTTTCTCTCATTCCTTCTACTTTGCTTTCAATAATTTGTGCCAAGAGAGGTCCACTTGATCCACGTATAACATGCCTTGCATATCTTGCTTTCCTTTGTTTGATTGATGTTAGCACATTTGTTCTCATTAACTTCATTATCCTCAGTACTTCTATATTTGTTACCATGTCTCGCCAGCTGATTATAAGTATTCTGCGGTAGCACCAAAACTCAAATGCTGTTATATTATTCTCTAATTCTTCATTCAGAGTCCAAGCTGCACGTGCATATGTTAAAATTAAAAATACATAAAATTGAAAACATCATTATTATAATTAATTTTAAAATGATCTAACTGCACGTCAAAAGTCTACACCGTTTGAAAACAACATTTTAGAGTACCTAATCCATTTCTTTTCTATTACACGAATTGTTTTGTTTTACCTTATTTACTAGACGTTCAACATCTAGGTGCTAGGTCATTCAAGATGGGGGTTTTACCCTCATTCGCTTGAATCTCACAAATCAGAACTACCTACAATAATTTAATCTCTCCTCGCTTGGATTGTGCATAACTCCAGTGATGGATTGAGAACTAGTGTATTCACATCAACACTTTGATTGACCATTGTACTCTGTTTTCTCGTACAAATGTGACCGACCATTATTACAGAGATTTTTGGTTCCTCACCCTTTTTTTGCCGGAAAAGGGATAACCTTGTAAATCTAGACATTGATAGAGCATACCTTTTGAAGCAGGATCCTTGGAGAATTTATCAAAATGAGGCAGCGAGCGGTTGTCGAACCCATTGGGCACTCGCTTTCCATTGATGGCTTGCTGTCCCACACAGGCGATCATCTGGGAGATGTTGATGAAGGAACCTTTGGACCCACTGAGCGCCATCACCAGGGGACCATTGCTGGGGTGTAGCTCCTGGAGACAGGCCTTACCTGAGGAAGAGTTGAGTGTTAGAACTGTAATAAGTAACCTCCGGGGCTTACTGAGTACCACAGTGTGAAAATAATAATTCGGTGTCCGTATTATGCATATTATGGTTTATGGATAGGGCACATTCATGGAATTGGTATTTAAAAAAAAATCAAAAATTCAACAACAACAAAAAATGCTTCAACAGGTTGGGAGCAACCTGGAGCATAAACTATATCCAACACAATACGCAGCTAACACACTGTGAGTAACTGATGAAACACTTGGAGTATTGTCCAGTTCATGTTTACTTTTCCCATGCAGCCAGTTCATGATCAATCTTTCAAAAAACTAAAATGTAATGCGCCACAAGCGAAATTTAAGAAAATTTCGGCTTGTAAGGAATTATTTCATCTTTTTGGGCCGGCTACGGTCTCTTGGTGAGAGAGCTCCTAGTATATTTCACCCGCATGGTCCCGCAGCTCCTAGTACATCTTACCCGCATGATCCCGCAGCTCCTAGTACATCTCACCGCATGGTCCCGCAGCTCCTAGTATATTTCACCCGCATGGTCCCGCAGCTCCTAGTACATCTTACCCGCATGGTCCCGCAGCTCCTAGTACATCTCACCCGCATGATCCCGCAGCTCCTAGTACATCTTACCCGCATGGTCCCGCAGCTCCTAGTACATCTTACCCGCATGGTCCCGCAGCTCCTAGTACATCTCACCCGCATGATCCCGCAGCTCTTAGTACATCTTACCCGCATGGTCCCGCAGCTCCTAGTTCATCTTACCCGCATGGTCCCGCAGCTCCTAGTACATCTTACCAGCATGGTCCCGCAGCTCCTAGTACATCTTACTCGCATGGTCCCGCAGCTCCTAGTTCATCTTACCCGCATGGTCCCGCAGCTCCTAGTACATCTTACCCGCATGGTCCCGGATCACAGACAGCTCCCTGAGTATCACAGCCTCCAGCGTCTCCTCCGCGGAGCACCGGGCTGGGTCTGCAGCCTCCCCGACTCCATGGCTCGGATGTATCCCTCGCACTTGCTGTAGCCTTCGCTCAGGAGTCGCTCCTTAGCTCTCAGGAGACCTGGAAAGTAATTTATTTACATACAAACCGTCCTCAGTAGCTAGATCGATAAGGCGGTGGACTTGTAACCTGGAGGTCGGTGGTTAAGTCCCGGTTTCAGCGTAGATTTAGTAAAGCGAGTTTGAGTAGTTGTGTTATCACGAACGTGATTAACACAAATATGATAACTTATTTACATACAATGAACAGACGGAACCCGGTAGCTCAGTGGTAAAGGCGACACTCTGTGAATCCAGAGATTCCAGAGGTCGCGGGTTCGAAACCCAGCCGGGGCAATACAAGTTATCCTCCCAGATGGGATTTTTACCACATAATATTTACGTCTTGGGCTTACTACTGCTGGAATAATGGGACTTAATACTCCTAATCGGGCAGTATAAATAAGGCGATATTATTATTAGAGTAAACTAGTTACAAAACGATATTCCGTAAAGTTAAAAAGCAACTGAAAAAATCTGGTGTGACACCACACGACTTTCCTTATCACTAATTCTGTCTCTGGTGACTCAACGGTAACAGTTAGATTAAAAGCAATGTCAATAGCGTAATCAGCACCTCAGAATCATTGGATATGATATGGCACAAACCCCTTCTACGATAAATAATAAAAAAGTTGGTAAATGTTAGCTTAATGTTTTTGTTCGTGTTATTATTGAATTGAATTTGTACCAAAAATTAGCAAAATTTCCTTGTGACATTTATGGCCACGACCCTATATCATTCGAAGTTCAGAGTCATCTGCATACTAGGGGTCAAATTATGAAACAGGTGAAGATTTAATCTAAGTGGACACTATCCCTTAACACGCCTTCTATTGGGAATTTCAACCAATCATAGCGCACTATAGCTTGAGTCAGCTCATAGTATCCACTTAGATTAAATCTAATCATCTTTCATAATTCGTACCTAGTTCAGTAAAAAAAATTATCATATCATTTGTGTTAATCACTTTCGTGATATCACAACTACTACTAGCTTTACTAAATCTACGCTGAAACTGGGCCTTGAACCAGCGACCTCCAGGTTACAAGTCCGCCGCTTTATCGATCAAGCTACTGAGGTCGGTTCCCTAGTTCCGTATGTTACCACTCAGCAAGGATAACATATATAATTAATTAACAAGCCCACGTTTGACTTTTTGAATGCCTTAATTTATCAACTGACGTAATAACGTAAAAAAAACTAAAAAAAAAAAAAAAAAAAAAAAAAAAAATATCAACTGACGTAAAAAAACCTGACAACTAATAGTGACGTCACTTGCCTTGTCCTGGCGTGACGTCACCGATGCCAATGGAGAAGCCTCGGTTCATGAGGTAGAAAGACGTGACGCGTGACAGCCGCCACATGGCCGTGACAGCCACGTCCTCGCCGAAGTCACGCAGGAGAATGTAGAACACGTTGGCCTTGCCTCCACTGCCCAGGGTGGACTTGTCCATGGAACCTGCAATAGTTTTTTTTTAAGCTTTATTAGGAGGACAAACAGGCAACAGTATAAAATTAAGAAAAGAAAGAAAGAAAAGAGAAAAAAAAACAAACAAATGACAAAATAAATAAGTAAAAAAAGAAAAGTTCATGTATTTTTATGCTTTATTAGGAGGACAAACAGGCAAGATTATAAAATTAAGAAAAAAAAAGAAGAAGAGAAAAAAAAAAAAAAAAAACAAAAAAAAAAAACAAACAAATGACACAATAAATAAGTAAAAAAAGAAAAGTTCATGTATTTTTATGCTTTATTAGGAGGACAGAGTACAATGTTAATAGTATAAAATTAATAAAAATCAAACAAATGACAAAATAAATAAGTTTAAAAAATAACACTAATGTCCTCCCTAAAGGGCGGGGTTATTGCCTGTGGCAATCTCTTCCACCCAACCCTTAGCAGTAAAAGTTTCAAGGTGAAGTAAATTTCTTAGAGGCATGATAAATAAGCTTGGAATTTTTTTTTTGCATTAAAAAAAAAGAAATTAAATGGACAATATTATTCTTATAGATATTTATTTATTTATGTATTAGTATCGTATAAACAATATGAATTACAAAAAGAAATTATCAATGGCCTTTTTGCAGTAGAGTAAGCTGTGAAAAATAGATTTGATGGTCTTTAGACAAAATAATGAACGGATGAAGCAGACCTCAAGTTGTCCTATTCCGAGAAACTAATAGATCCGATCCAAGGAACTAGCTATCTTGAGGGCTTTAATTATCGTTGTGAACCCTTTGGGTTTAAATAAGGGTTGGGTGGAAGAGATTGCCTAAGGCAATAACCCCGCCCTTTAGTTAGGACATATATTATGTATATATTTATTTATTTTTTTTCTTCTATTGTATTGTATTTTAATTTGTAATTATTTGTATTGTATATAATATGTCCTATTAATAAAGTGTAAATAAATAAACCCTTAAAAAATACCGGTTAGGGATTTATAGAGCATAGATTGGCATGCTTTATTTTGAGAAACTGTTGAATGATTACATATAATTCTGGCCCTACCCAGGCTAGGTGAGGTTAATGTGGGTAGCTGGTACGATTCCCAGCGAATGGAGGGTAAAATAAGATCTGGGCGTCCATATTATCCTCTCAGCACCGTGATTTAGGTATCAATACCTACCTCACGGACACGGAATTATTATTATTATTATTAACTTATTTTTACAATTTTACGGGTTTCCTCCATTTTTTATATTTCATGATTTACAATTGACAAATACTCGTATACAAAGCTCTTGACCTAAGCTATAAGTTATATTAAACTAGCTTCTAAGACATGAGCTAGATACGAATGAGAGAGAGAGAGACGGAGAGAGAGAGAGAAAAAAAAAACGGAGCAAAAAAATTTTTATTTTTTTACAAAAACGAACACAATACTTCCGATTTCTAATATTAGAAATTTCTCGGAAGTAATATAGATTGTCAGTAGATATCATAGATCTATAGATGGTATGACGAGTCTCTACCTGCCAGGAGCTCAGAGTTGCGCAGAATCACGTACGAGTCCCGATGGCAGAACTCCTCGTTGCTCGTGTAGGCGCGGCCCTTGGTCTTGAGGTTGGCGTTCACCGGGCAGTCCCTGTTGGGCTTGAGGATGAGGGAGAACAGCTGCTTGCCCGTCCACAGGGCCTTGGGCTTCATGATGGCGGGGGGCGGGAGGTCGATTCTCAGATTCCAATCGGGGCCTGCGAATAATAATAATGTTGTTGGCTACAGTTGGAGAGGTGAGTGATGGTCTCGAGCCAACTTTATTTCAAAGTTGGCTCGTCTTGAACCACATATTTCTATTATTATTATTAAACATTTTGGATCAAGTTTTATTTACAAATAACATAGAATATACAGGGTGTCCCGTATACAGATGCAAATATTTTGAGGGTAGGTTCAGCCCACCATGGACTATCATATGAGCGAAACTTGCAGTGGGGCATTTTGCTTCGTTAAAGAGTTATGGCCAAATCCCTGTTTTTCCCACAGGTCTAGAGGTCACTTAGATCGATGCACGTTTTTAAAGAAATGGTAGCCAGTAAGTAATTTTTGACTTCATGTATGGATAGTCATGCATATTTCCCTTGAAATGCAGTTGGTTGCATGAAAAAATATTGAAAGACCAGAGAGATATTTAATCATAAGTTCAATATTTTTCTAAAATTCAATTTTTCCCTGTTTTCCCTTTCGTGAATTTAGAGTACTTCTACAATTGCAATTCTGCGTATCACTAGGTAAAAAAATACCCTTTGCTGTTTTGTTTCAATAAATACAAAGTTCTTTCAGACGCGTGAAGGAACGAATGAGATACGCCATATCAAACGGCACCAGAAGGAGAGAAACACATCTTTCAAATTTTGAATCTGGGCGCTATTGCATTTTGAAGAACACTCGATGCCTGAAGCGGTCTGTGTGACTATTTTTGTGCCAACTGCAAGTTATAAATGAAAATTTTCTGAGTACAATTAGTTCTATTAACCAACAATATTATCAATCAAATGTAATAGTTAAAATAACAAGGCGATCAATTTGTTCGGTGGAAGAGAAAGCCACAAGCTTTAAACCTCGCCCTTGGTTCGCTACATATTCTTTTGGGTTCTTTTCATTTCATGTCCTGTGTTGCAGAATGTATCATGTTTGTAGTTTATCAATAAACTACAAACATGTATCACTGTATCACCACCCTTGATCAGTCTTTGTTTATATTTATTTCACAAATTGTTACCATGTTCATTGTAAAAAAAAATGTAAATAAAGCTTGGTCCAATTATTTGTAAAATAAAAATAAAGTATTAATAATAATAGTAACCTTAAGGTTGGATGTTCGAGTTTTACCCAAGGTTAATTTTCGGCACTATATGTTATGTTTTTGATATCATGATTGTGATAAACACAAAAATGATATTTTTAATTTTACTTCTAAAAATAAAATCATAATTTTTGTTGGTAGCGCAGAGTCTTTCTCCATGTGTCTTCTTTTTCCATAATTACACCACTGGTTGCTGCTTTCGTTGCAGCCTATCTCATTTTTCCTCATGATAACTATGTGATTCCGTAACCCCATTCACATAAAAGTTCACACCGACCGACCACTGTGAATGATCAATTTCCCTCTGTTAAACATCCCAGAGCAGTGTATTTATACCTCAAATTACGCGCCAATTCTGTTAAAATTCAGCCAACTTTGAATTTTCCATCATGATTCAGAAGTGTTTTTTGAGCTTTGTGTGTACTGCATTCCATGATCTTTAAAGTAATATAAATGAGCTTTATTTTTTATAAAACTAAACATAATAGGGTATTTTTTTACCTAGTGATACGCAGAATTGCAATTGTAGAAGTACTCTAAATTCACGAAAGGGAAAACAGGGAAAAATCAAATTTTAGAAAAGTATTGAACTTATGATTAAATATCTCTCTGGTCTTTCAATATTTTTTTATGCAACCAACTGCATTTCATGGGAAATATGCATGACTATCCATACATGAATTCAAAAAATACTTACTGGCTATCATTTCTTTAAAAACGTGCATCGATCCAAGTGACCTCTAGACCTGTGGGAAAAACAGGGATTTGGCCATAACTCTTTAACGAAGCAAAATGCCCCACTGCAAGTTTCGCTCATATGATAGTCCACGATGGGCTGAACCTACCCTCAAAATATTTGCATCTGTATACGGGACACCCTGTATACATACATAGAAATTAAAATTAACAAAACAAAACTTGATCAAGGGCGGTGCTAATGCCAACGGCATTCTCTTCCGCACCACCCTATGTGCGATCTATGTGCGATCAACCATCATGAGGACTTGGACTTTTCTTTATAAGCCATTAAACCCTTAGGAAACTGCAAGTCTTCTAGCGAGAATAATAATAATAATACTCTTTAGTGGAAGGTAACCACTTAATTACTGTTGGGTTTGAACAGGTAGCGGGGGTACCTCAAACCTCCATGAACCAGCAGCTTCCATTTCAGTCTATCTTGCGTAAATGTTTCCAAAATAATATTACATTCAGGTGGTTTCAGGTTGTTATACCGTCTGGGGACCACATCTAAACAGTAGGTAACCACTAGACAAGGTTAATCCTCAGGTACTTTCTACTACCTAAACCTCAGTTTTATTATAATGTAGACACTTACGCATAATAATGATGAAAAAAATCCAAGCATTGGGTAATCTAAGGCACGAATCATTTAAACATTTTTTTCTGCTTTTTTTATGAGATTTGTACCACAAATTAAATAATTTATTATGCACAAATAAAACCATATCTAGTCATCTAATAATATACCTTGTCTGGCTGGGGGACGTTAAACAGTGAGAAGACCAGTGTCTAGCTAGAGGACTATAAACAGAGAACGGTTCGAATCGCACATAGAAATATGTGAAGCAAGAATCTCATCTCATAATTTATTAGTTTATTGAAACAAAAGTTCATTATTGTAAATCAAAAACTTTGATGTTGTTCTGTAATGATCTGAAGCACAAATATGTCCCCCAGGTGTAGCCAAGCTGGTTACAAAAACAGTGAATGTACGTTAAACAGTCTGGCTGGGGGACGTTAAACAGGGAGAAGACTATTATAAACGCTAGAGGACTGTAAACAAAGAACAAACTAGCCAACCCTTACAAGCCAGGCTAGCTTGCAGTTTCCTTTGGGTTTAATGGCTTCTAAAGAAAAGTCCAAGTTCTCACGATAGAAGTGAAGCACGAAATATGTGAAGCAAGTATCTCATCTCATAATTTATTATTTATTGAAACAAAAGTTCATCATTATAAATCAAAAACTTTGATGTTGTTCTGTATTGATCTGAGCGAGCCAACTTTTCCACTTAAGTTGGCTGGAGACCATCACGCACTCCAGCTGTAGCCAAGCTGGTTACAACAAGAACAGTGAAATGTATTAAACATATTAGATCAAGTTTTATTATTTACATAGAAATTTATAAGAAATTGAGATTAATATAACAAAACTTGATCAAGGGCGGTGCTAATGCCAAGGGCATTCTCTTCCATGTACCTGCAATAAGTGTGGCCGCTATGCGCATGCTCTGGGCCCTGTCGAAGAAAGCGTTCTTCTGGGTGAGCAGGTAGCCCCCGGTGATGAAGTCCTGGGTGGCGGCTATGAGGAGCTCCCCATTCCGGGGGGTGACTAGGTTGGACTTATTGGCCATGAGGACCTGTGGGAGGGAAAGGGACGATATATGAGGACCTGGGGGAGGGAAAGGGACGATATATGAGGACCTGGGGGAGGGAAAGGGACGATATATGAGGACCTGTGGGAGGGAAAGGGACGATATATGAGGACCTGGGGGAGGGAAAGGGACGATATATGAGGACCTGTGGGAGGGAAAGGGACGATATATGAGGACCTGGGGGAGGGAAAGGGACGATATATGAGGACCTGGGGGAGGGAAAGGGACGATATATGAGGACCTGGGGGAGGGAAAGGGACGATATATGAGGACCTGGGGGAGGGAAAGGGAGGATATATGAGGACCTGGGGGAGGGAAAGGGACGATATATGAGGACCTGTGGGAGGGAAGGGACGATATATGAGGACCTGGGGGAGGGAAAGGGACGATATATGAGGACCTGTGGGAGGGAAGGGACGATATATGAGGACCTGGGGGAGGGAAAGGGACGATATATGAGGACGTGTGGGTAGGGAAGGGGATGTTGTATATACCACAGTGTTCTCATGTTCTGTATATAATACAAATAATTGAGATTAAGGGTTGAACTGTGAAACAGGCTTGGATTAAATGAAATAGACGAAACTCGAGTCGGGAAACTAAGATACATCAAAATTCGAATCCTAGACATAGAACTGTTTACAACTGAACTGTTTTGATAATAAATTAATGTAATACTGCCTAAATCTAATGTGAGATATTATGCAGAGTAAATTCATTTATTCATTTTTAGATGAAACAAATCAAGAAAGTGTAGGACGTATACAACTTCGTATAACTTTGAAATCAATGTGTACATTTATGGTTATCATATTTATATTTCTCACAAGAGCCATGTCATTTCTCAAACCAGCCTTACTTGAATTGCCGTACCAGTGAGTCTTGTGACTCGAACCAACAAACTCCAGGTTACGAGTCCGCCACCTAATCAATCGAGCAGTTAAAGCCAGTTATTTTTGTACGTATACACTATACATTTACGAGATATTACACCAGAGCGCACGAATAGCTCAGTGGTTAAGCACTCGCTTGCCATGCGGTCGGTCCTGGCTTCGAGCCCCCGCGCCGACAAAATATTGTATTCAAAATTTGGTTACAGTTGTTTGTAAGCGGATAGCTTCCGGTGCGCTCGTGTTGACCCAGCACCTAAATGGAAAGTATTGTGTCACTTCTCGCCCTTCAGAGGGGAAGCATACTACGGGATGGGCAGGTTACAACACAGACCACAAGCGCCTACAGGAGCTCTTGTTTCATGGATATGAAATACAAAAGGCTGTGAAACACTCATTAAAAAAAAAAAAAAAAAAAAAAAAAAAACTCAATAGAATTATGAATGGCCTATTACAGAATTCCTATTCCTATTACATTCCTAGAATGACCTAGAATTCCTATTACAGAAAACTATGACGGGAAATAAGATTGTAGAAACACTATGAACTATCATGGCTATGCAATTAAAAAGGCTGTGAAACACTCATCTTTAAAAAAGAAAAGAAATAAAAGGGTCATTCTCTTCCACCCAACCTACCAGAGCTTCAGCGCGGGCCTCCTCAGTCTGGGGCAGATGAATGTTCATTTCGTCGCCGTCAAAGTCTGCGTTATACGGGTTGCATACACACTCGTTGAACCTGAAGGTGCGATGTGGCAACACCTGCGAGAGAAGGAAATTTTTGTTATTAAAATACTTAAAATAAATAATAATACTCTTTAGTGGAAGGCATCCACCAGGCGAGGTAAATGCTCAAAGCATTTTCTACCACCTAACCCTATAAACCTTGTTAATAAATATAGTTTGTAAAAAGTGACTGACGCAATAAAATTTAATCTATGGTCACATTGGTTACTCGAAGATACGAGGTTGGTTCCAAAAGTTCGTGGCCTGACCAACAAAGGTTCAATGTAGACAAGTTTAGACAAAGTTTTTGCATGTCATACACTCTCTGATGATTATCAAAAGAAATTATTTTCAGATATTGCATTTAGTCTTAATTTGACAGGGTGCCTTTCTTGAAGTTCCGAGTGCATTTTTACCATGTTTAAAATTGAGTACCGTGCGGTAATAAAGTTCTTCACCAAAGAGGGCCTTAAACCAACTCAAATCAAAAACCGTTTGAATGGGATGTACGGTGAATCCTCTCCCTCAATTTCTTGTGTGAAAAAGTGGTGCCAAAAGTTAAAGTGTGGGTGGAAATTGCTTGAGGATAATCTAAGGTCAGGGAGGCCTGTGGAGGTGACTGATCAAGACACTATTGACCGTGTGGAGCTGGAGCTTGACAAAGATGGCGATCGAAGGTGAAAGAAATAGCAGCAAGACTTGACCTTTCCAAATCAACTGTATTTCGTATCATAACCGACCATTTGCACATGAGCAAAGTGAGTGCAAGATGGGTGCCCCGACTTCTTTCCAGCACTCAGAAGCAACAAAGAGTCGCATGCACTAAGGAGTTTCTGAGAGAACACGAGGAGAACCCTGACCAGTTCTTGAAGTCGATTGTGACTGGAGATGAGACTATGGTTCTCTATTATGACCCTCTCAGCAAAAAGGAGTCGATGGAGTGGAGAAAACCGGGCGAAGCCCCGCCCAGGAAGGCCAGGGTCACCCAGTCCACCAAAAAGGTCATGGCCACCGTTTTTTGGGACTGCGAGGGTGTCCTCCTTGTAGATTTCAAAGAAAAGAATACCACAGTTAATGCAGCTTATTATATAACACTTTTGCATAAATTACGAGACTCCATCTAGGAAAACAGGCGTGGAAAACTAGCTGGAGGTGTTCGCCTCCTCCATGACAATGCCCCTGTGCACACAGCTGCTGTGCAAGAATGTGGCTTCACTGAGATATCCCACCCTCCTTATAGTCCAGACCTAGCCCCAAGTGACTATTATTTATTTTCAAAACTCAAATCTGAGCTGCGTGGAATTTTTTTTGGAGGCGATGAAGAGATCAAGTGGGCTGTTTTGGAGCATTTAGACAGAAAAGATGCAAATTACTTTTTGACAGGTATAGAGATGTTACCCAAGCGCTGTCATAAGTGCGTTCAAATCAAGGGAGATTATGTCGAAAAATAAGGTACAGTGAGTTTTTATGTTACTTCTCTATATAGGTTAGGCCACGAACTTTTGGGACCACCCTCGTATATTTAAAAAAATCTTGTCATACAATCCTTTTTAGAGCGGAATTATAAAACAGGATTAAAATAATTTAAGATAAGCCAGACTAGACTGTCCCTCAAGTCGGGGTATAATTATAATAATAATTACAACACTCTTTACATGACCCGGTAGCTCAGTGGCTCAGTGGTAAAGGCGACACTCTGTGAATCCAGAAATACCAGAGGTCGCGGGTTCGAAACCCAGCCGGGACATGACAAGTTATCCTCCCCTTTGGGATTTTTACCACATAATATGGCTTACTGTTAGAATAATGGGACTTAATAGTCTCGGGCAGTATAAATAAGGCGATATTACACTAAGCCAAAATAAATAGGGACCACCTAGTTTTCTTCCAATAAAAAATCCAATTTAACTTTTAGAGGCAAATGTTGAGTATGTACTCATATATTTTATATCTCTGCATTAAATAAACTCATTAAAAAAAATAATAATAACCAATTTTCTTATTTTTAAGCATTTTTTATTATTTGGTTCAGTTTGAGTAAATACAAGAATTGCAGGTTTGAGTCGAATGACTGTAACAAAATGTGTCAGCACTTCCTTTAATAGTGTGTATGGCCACCTCTCTTTGCCTCACACTCCCTCAGCCTCCTCGGCATGCTCTCTATGAGGCTATCGACATTCTCTTGGGTGATCTCACCCCAGCAGGCCTGCACCGCCGGGATAAGCTGCTCTTGAGTTGTAATCTCCAACTCTTTCTGTTTGAGCTTACGTTTCAGAAAATCCCATAAGTGCTCTATCGGATTGAGGTCCGGACTTATCGCAGGCCAGTCCAGGACTTCAATATTGGCCTCTTCAAGAACCTGTCTGGTTGCGCGGGACACGTGTGGGCGGGCGTTGTCCTGCATGAGGATGAAGTTTTCTCCCATACGGTTGGCAAACGGGATCACATGAGGTCTGATGACATTTTCAATGTAAGCTTCCGAATCAACCGCACCCCCTCGGAAGATTATAAGGTCGGTTTTGCCCGTTGTGCTTATACCGCCCCACACCATTACACATGGACCACCAAAACGGTCAGATTCATGAATGCATGGTTGATTAAACCTCTCTCCTTTTCTTCTCCATACTCTAATACGTCGATCATCGCTCTGAAATTTAATTTTACACTCATCGGTGAACAGTACCCGCCCCCACTCTTCCATACCCCATGCCATGTGTTCCTGTGCGAATCTTAACCTGCGAGCACGGTGTCCTGCGTTGAGTTTCTGCTTCCGGACTCGTCGTCTGGAACGAATCCCTTCTTCCTCAAGTCTGTTCCTGATGGTTTGAGTACTCACATGAAGGTTAGAGTACTCTTCCAACCGACTTTGTATTGATGGAGCCGATACGAACCTCTGCTGCAAGGCAGTTCTGCGGATAAGTCGGTCCTCACGAGCTGTAGTAATGCGACCTCTTCCTGAACCAGGTCTCCTGGCTACACCACCGGTCTCCTGGAATCGATCCCATAGGTTTTTGATCGCATGTCGAGAGACCCCAAGTCGATTTGCCACTGCCCTTAGCGATAGACCATTTTCCAGTAGTGCGAGGGCACGATGCTTATTTCCCTCATTCAAATGGTGCCGAATACGCGGCATTTTATTCAAATCACTCGAAAAAAATATTTGAATAAGGTAAATGAACAAAATAAACAACTTTGAATGAGATTCAACAAGAACACAAACTTATTAGAAATTAGGCGATCATGAACTTCCATTCAAAGAGGTCAAATATCAACTAAATTATTGATTGTTATCAGTAGATTTTGTAAACAATGATCCCAAAGCTTATGTAGAGTAATATCTATACCAATATTTTCAATACTGGGTCTCCTACATCAGTTTCGAAGGAAATTACTGGGTGGTCCCTATTTATTTTGGCTTAGTGTATTATTATTAGTGGAAGGTAACCACCAGGCGAGGTAAATGCTCAATATTGCTCAAAGCATTTTCTACCACCTAACCCTCAGAGTCTTATTATTATGTGGTCACAAACTCAAATTAATGAAAAACATGCACTGGGTGGGATTCGAACCAACGGATCCCTACGCTACCTGGATTACCAGACTAGCGCGTTTACAACTTGACTACCAGTGCATTAGGCTATAGTGCGGTATGATTGGTTGAACCTTCAACATGAAGGAGGGTCTGCTGGCTTGTATCTATTTAATAGTATTATATTTAGTTATTTAATTAATTATTAGTTTTATTATTTTTTAAAGGTTTAAAAAAAATGGAAAATAGCTGATATTATGCTATAAGAGCTTTATCCTTTTGAAATGATACTCTATAAAGTGTCTTAACTGTAGAGATGAACAGGTGAGATGTTTACAATCTGATCATGTTCACGTCGGCTCATTGTAAACGCAGAATAGAGTAGAGTTCACTGACCTTAGCACGATGAGCCATGATACTCAGCTTATGAAGACTCGGCTGTCTGTTGAACAGAACCACATCATCGTCCACCAGATGTCTCTCTACAATGTCTCCGACCTAGGAGGGAAATATGTATTTACAAAATATTAAATAAATAAGTATGAAACGTAATAAAAAAATAAAATAATATTAAACTCATCATAGTTATGAACTTCTATAATGGATATTATTACAATACCAATTTTTTTTATTAAAAGATGAGTGTTTCACAGCCTTTTTTATTTCGTAGCCGTGAAACAGGAGCTACTGTAGACGCTTGTGGTCTGTGTTGTAGCCTGCCCATCCCGTAGTATGATTGCCTCCCCTCTGATGGGCGAAGAGTGACACAATACTTCCCATTTAGGTGCTGGGTCAACACGAGTGCACCAAATTAAGAATACAAATTTTTGTCGGCACGGGGGATCGAACCCGGGACCTTCCGCATGGCAAGCGAGTGCTTAACCACTGGGCTAATCGCGCGCTTCTTTATTAGGTTCGGCGTTAAAAGATCGTCAGTTGTTATGAATACCAACCAACATATCCTTGAAATCATGAGATAACCAACCATTGGATATGGGAAGTTACCACAAGATTTAAAACAACATCTGGCTACTCAAATCATATGAATACCTGAAGGTACGGATCAGCATAGCCATTCAGAAGTCGAATGTGGCATGTGTCATTAGCAGTCTACACAGTGCTTCATTTTTTCTGCTTTTTTTTTAGTTTATTTCTTTTTCGGATGAAAGAAAATTTGATTGATTTTCCACTTCTGCCGTTTCTCTAATAATTTTCACAATGAAACTCACCCTGAGTTCCGACGCAATCTTCAGTCTGTTTCCATATCGCAGGAACCTCTTGAAACTGTTGCCTTCTTGAACAATGAAGTTGGCACCTGAGTCAGAATAGAAACGAGAAGAACAAATGATCAACTTTTCTGAGTAAATGTTTGCGGAATTTTTGGAAATATGTAATACTAGCGGGCTGTCGCCCGCTTTTCGGGCCGAGGCATGGCCGTGAAAGCAAAAAATCCTTTTTCGCCAATGGCAGGTGTTGTAGTGGGAGTTTCAAAAAATCCCGTCTTATTGCACATCTAGACTATAAGACAAAGCTACCTACAAAATTTCAGCTTCCTAGGACTTACGGTTTGGGCTGTAGAGCGATGATCAGTCAGTGAGTGGTCAGTCAGTCAGTGACTTTGACATTTATATATTAAGATTAAATTTTCGTTTTAAAAGTAATATTATTGTTATTTTTTCTAAATTCTTTCCACACTTTCTATTTCCATTCAAATTGAAATTTTGTCACTTGTTAAAAACGCTTTTCATCATTTTTCGTCGAAATTTTAATGTTACAAAAACTCCTGAATAATAAATAAAAAAAATATGTTTCTTTAAGTAACTTTAGTAGGTAACATAAAATTTTAACATTTTTCAATATTTTTAATTAATAATTTAATAACTTATTTTATATATAATTCCGCAACTGGTCGCTACTCACATCATTTATTCTTACTAACATCCAAATACAGAACAGATAAAATCTACATTGCTGGGGATCGAACTCAGGTCACTGATCATGCAAGCCTTGTGCTCTACACCGTGACTACAACCTCCGAGTAAAATTTCTCGTTAGGGACAAACTTTAGGTCTGTCTTTATTAAAAAAAACACACACACAAAATGCGAGTAATTTTTCGTTAACGACAAACTTTAGGTCTGTTTTTATTTTTTAAAAAAAAAAAAAAAAAAAAAAAAAAACACGAAAAATGCGAGTAAACATAATTTTATTTGTAGAGAGAAAGTATAATTACCAGGGTGTTTATCAGGCCCATTCATGACCAGCTTCTTCAAGTGTTCCTTGTTGGCATGGTGCACTCTCTCCGGGTAGGTCAATATCTTCGCCACGTGCTCTGGAATTCCCACTTGATGGATTTGCAGGTTCGGGTCAGGGGAGATGACAGTACGAGACGTGAAGTCGACCCGTTTCCCCGACAGGTTGCCTCGGAACCGCCCCTGCTTTCCCTTGAGGCGCTGGATGAGGCCTCGACTCTTGCTCTTGGGCTGCATGTTCAGGGGGATGCCTGAGGATGTGAGGATGAATATTATACATTGTCTGGCTAGGGGACGTTTTTTTTTTTTTACTAAGCTTTATTAAAAAAAAAAAAATTAAGAAAAAAGAAAAGAAAAAAAAAACAAACAAATGACAAAATAAAAAAAAGAAAATAACAATAATGTCCTAATTAAAGAGCGAGGTTATTGCCTGTTAAACAGGAAGAAGACCAGTGTCTCGCTAGGGGACTTTAAACTGAGAATGAACTAGCCAACCCTAACAAGCCAGGCTAGCTTGCAGTTTCCCAAGGGTTAATGGCTTATAAAGAAAAAGCCCAAGTTCTCACGATGATTGATCGCACATAGAAATATGTGGTTCAGAACGAGCCAACTTTTCTCTTGAGTTTGGCTGGAGACCATCACTCCCCCAGCTGAAGCCAAGCTGGTTAAAACAACAACAACAATATTATAAATTCACCGGCAGACTAAAGCGGACACTAGTTGTTTTTCCATTTGACTCCATGTATTTCATGATGCATTCAATTTGACATAACTATTTTGTGATTGAAAATTTCTATGTATTTTTCTTTTGATAGAAAAGTAACAGTATGGAGATTAATACTGAACAGAAAGAAACATTTTTAACTAATTCGGTCATTTTTTTCTCGATAGAAAGTGTATGATTTTTTTTTTAATTCATTCAATAAAACTTAGGTACCTGAAAAGGTAAACATGTGTCTTCTGTTCAGTATTAATCTCCATACTGTTCGTTTTCTATCAAAGCAATAATAGCTTGAAAATTTCAAGTACAAATTTAACATAAATATAGTGAAATGGAAAAACATCAAGTGTCTGGTTAATTCTGCTGGTGAGTATAGTTGGCGTTATCATATTTGTTAATAATGAGGTTACATCACTCAAACTTGCCTTACCACATATTTGCTAGGGACTTGAACCACCGAACTTCCACCTTATTCCCTTTATCAGTTCCTACTTAGTCCTTATAAAGCTCGCTTAAGCCAAATAATTTGAAAAAATGTTTTTCATTAGCGGCTGACGTTTTTTCTCTCTCATTTTTTATCCTTTCTCGTGAAATTTAAGGCACTACAACAAACCTTAGAATGTATTTTTAACTTTCTCGATATGATATGAGGCTTTAATAAAAATAAAATACAGTACCTGAAGTTTCGCTGTTGATGAAGAGAGCACAGTGCAGCTGGAGCCATTCCCAGTCCTCCTGGATCATCTGAGCCTTGGCCCCCGACGCGTGATGCTTGGAAATGAAATCATTGATGAGTAGAATCTCGGACAGTTTCATGGTGAGGTCGTCCTCGTTTGTACCTGGAATGGCGAGAGAAAGTCGGAAATAAACAAGACAATTATAACAAAGAACAAAATTGTTGATTTTTACATAAAAAATCATTGAATATAAAAATATATTAACCATCAATTGACTAATTTTCTATTTTGGACATAATCATATATCCATATTGAGGTTTTGGAATTCTAACTCCTGAAGGTCTACCAGGTTAGGATACTGACCTCCTGAATTGCCTCTTCCTCAATACACATGCATATAGAGATATAGACAACTTACCAGATTTCAAATCAGATATGACTGATGGACGGATACAATTGGGTGGTACAAGCAGCCTTGTGAGAATCAAATCACTCGGTTTACTCAGATCTGCATTCATCAGAAGCAGAGGAATATCTTCTAGTGGAATAGCCTCAAACAGTTGCAGCACCTCAAGAGGGTTCATCAACTGAATCAGTCCATACTTCTTGTGAGCCTCTATCTCAGGGTTGAACTTCACAGCCTCATTATATTCTGTCAGAAGGGTCTCAACAATAGCTTCCTTTTTCTTTGTCCTGTTTCTGTATTTCTCGTGACTTATTTTCAACAGACCACACTTCTTCACAGTTCCATTGATATCACCACAGTGAGGACACACACCCACTTTCTTCGTGGTCTCCAAGATTTTTCTCTTGAGGGATTTTCGTACCAGGTAGCTGAGGGCAGGGTTGCGAAGTTTGGAACGAAAGCCATCAGCTTTCTCTTCAGTCAGGAGAACTCGGGCGCACGTTGGATTCTTACAGATGCTTTGCAAAATGTTGATGACACAACGAAAGAAACCAATGTGGAATACTGGGAGAGGGAGATCAATGTAGCTGAAATATAAAGAACATAATTAAAACGGGGTTATTGCCTAAGTAATAGCCCGCTCTTTAGTTAGGACATTACCTATGTATATATTTTGTTTATTTTTTTCCTATTTATATTATATATTCCTGTCAATTTTGTATTTTAATTTTTACCAAGGTTTGTTTGTATATATGTTTTTCTAATAAATAGTTTAATAAAACACTTAAAATATTTTTAACATTTCAAACATACAAATTCCTTGTAACATACAATCTCAGAAAATACTGAATAGATTTCAACAAAAATTTGTGTACAGTTGTACACATTAGACATATTGTAGATGGTCCTATTTTAAACTCATCAACTTTACACAAGTGGTTCTTTAACTTTTCACTGATCTCGTGAACCACACACCCCATTTTGTTGAAATTTTGTATGTATATGTATATTGGTGTTTTAGATAGTGCATTTTGTACTTAACTTGCCTTCAAAGTTCTTCAACTTGCCATTACAGAATGTTTGTGGAATCTAGATGGTATACTAACATTTAAACAAATTTCAAAAGAGTTGGTTAAGAAGTTTTGGAGATACAAGTGATTTAGTATAAAATCTCAAAATTACCAAGTGTATAAAATGTGAAACAATCACAAGGAAGTATTGTGTTCATAATTGGCACTGTATTTTTTTTTTTTTTTAATTTGGTTGAAGCATCAGCTTAATCTATTTCATTATCAAAGAGTTCTTTCATGGTAGATCAAGAAATAAGAAAATAAATCAAAAATAAAATGTTGGCTATAATAGAAAAAAAAATGAGAAACATATTTACTAACCCAAAGTGCCCCACACAATCACTTAAAGACTGTCCACAAGTAGTGCAGGTGGCATCCTTTTGATTAGTACCCATTCTCCGATCAAGTAAGCCATGAGGAATAGGTGTTCGCTGTGGGTCTTGGCAATAGAGATTTTTGGAAACAATTTGGATGTGAGATTGCTGTTGGATTTCAGTTGGTGAATCCACACAAAAAGTGACATGGGAGATTTTGCAAGCTGTGTTGCGCTCTCGGAACTGATCTTTCACCATCTATGGAGTGGATAGTAACAACATTTAATGAAAAACTTAGAATTATGATGGACTTAAAAACATAACTGAGGATTGTACAAACATATAGACAATTTAGAATTGATTAAATTGTAAGCATGATGGGCCATTAACCATTTGATTGTGTTGAAAATGTTTGTTAAATCAGTGATTAAATCTCTTCATTAGCAATTATGCAATTTTACATGGGTATATCAATGGCAAAAACCACTAATAAAGCTATAGAAGTTCATTTAACATTTTTATTTCTCCTTTCTTTACTGGGGGAGCTTGCAGCTTGTGGAAAATGATATAAAGCAGCACAACTGAATTTGGACATTACAAGAAGTTCAGTACTGTTGTCATTGCTCCACATAGAACACCTTCAGTGACACTGTGAGAGCATTTTTGTCATACATTCACTGGCAAGTTAAAAACCAATTAACACAAAAAAAAACATTAATTTCACCTAGTCTGGGTTGGACTTGGAATGGTGTCAAGTATTAGTACATTCTTTTTCTTGGGTGTTTCACGGCTTATTTTGTAGTTATGAAACAGGAGCTACTGTATATGCTTGTGGCCTGTGTTGTAGCCTGCTCATCCCATAGTATGCCTCCCCTCTGATGGGCAAGTAGTGACACAATACTTCCCATTTAGGTGCTGGGTACACACAAGTGCACTTACAAACAACTGTGTTTTCAAGACTGGTGTTTTTCGGTGAGTCAGTACATTGGCTGTGTTCAGCCTAACACTTGTACCTACATATTATGTTGTTTTTATAAACTCTTACCTTGATTTTAATATGTTAGGAAGGTCTAGTGTCTAGATTCTAGTGAAGTAACTTGAATCCTCAGACACACTCACATAGAAGCTCTGTTGAGAGCTGCAATCTTCCTCTTTATCTACATAATTTGCTAGACAGTAAGTTGTGGAACTACTACATTTCAGTAGATACCTTTAATAAGATTAAGATAGCTTCTCTAGTAAATTTCATCTACACTGAATGGGCAATAGAAAAGTATGTGTGGGTACTCTAATCTTAAATTTGCCTCAAAATTCAATCTCACATGTTTTGAAATTTGAATTATTGATATCAGCACCTGATAATAATTCCAATAGAGTGCGCTGTCTGATTCATTATTTTTTTCAAGGAGGCTAGACGATGTAGATTTTGAAAAGTGAAGCTGAAGTAGGTACGGAGAACAAGAAACAAGACAAGCCAACATGCAACATTAGGAAAACAATTAATATGAAAAAAACGCGGCTAATTATGGTCACATTACTTCCTTACGAATTGGTCCACATCATACCTATACACTTGGCGATAAAAATTATAGATTTTCCAGATCATTTTTTGTACCTAGGTATACGGGTATACCTAGAGTTACTTACCTACACTTAACTACCTACATAAATATTAGCGCGCTGGCATTGCCCGCATGGTGACCTGGGTTCGATTCCCAGCGGGGCAGGAATTTTTATGCTCTGTACTTGGATGTTCGGGGTCCACTCATACCTCGTGAGGAAAAATGAGTAGTTATGTACTTGTATGAGTAAAGAACAGTGGCGGCATTACCAGAGTAAAAAGAAATTAATGTAATAGAATTCGAAAGGTATAGGAGGCTCTTAGTAATGCTGCGCTACTCACAAAAATTGTGAAGAGGCCTTGTGTTTTACCACAAATAAAATCATACATACATAATTATTATGTATAAGTTAATCAGTATAAAGAACAAGGGTGTTTCCTAACTAGTTGGTACTAATCTCTTATCTTTCCAAATGGTTATTTTTTAAAACTTTTTTTAGGGGAAGAACCTAAACGCGAACCCAACATACAGAACCTATAACCTATTTGAATCCTTTGAACCTTCATTACTAAAAGCCCGACCCTAACAACATAAATGCGATTTCAAACCAAGTGAAAGAAAAGGGTCAGAACTTATTATTGCTAGGGCTCTGGAAATACCTTCATTTGTAACAAAAACTTTAATTAAGTAAGAGGAGGTGAAAGTTTACCCTAGCATTTTTCCACGGAGAAAGTTAATTTTTCTTCGTGAACTGTCGAGTCTCTAGCATTTCTTCCCTCTTCCCTCTCTTCAAAAATATTTCAAGAATGAGACAAATTAATGAGCAGAAATACTTCACGAGTTTTGTTGAGCTCTTGAGCTTCCTAACGGTCAGAGTAATATGTTGGAATGGCGGAATTAGGGTCAGCTTATACATGTAGTCACCATAGTACCTGTCCGACTGCCCAAGTTCACAAAGGTAGGTTCCGTAATCTGAAAAAAATAAATAAATAGAATAATATTAAAATTACCTTCCCCTAGTTTAATATTGCATTATAGGTTAAGGTAAATAATTCTACCTACATAGCCACCAGCTTATTCAAATTCGAACCCTCGTGAAGCTGGCTATTCGCGGCCCCACTCAGGCTGGGTAGGTTATTGGTTATTTTGAGTACCTTGTTTGTGAGTTTCCAACGATATGACCATGCAGTTGAAAGCGAGGAAAAAGCTCATCCAGTGATTTTACCCTGTAATTTGTTCACGGTAAGTCCTAGAGAGCTCTGATAGTATTATTAGGCATAGTAGTTTATCGGTTTAATATCACCCTGTGATTTATGAATTAATCAAAATTCTCGTGAAAACAAACCACTTTTTTTACCAAAACATTTTCCGCAAACTGATTTAGGATCACAAAAAAATTATTTCTAGGCCGTTTTACCCACTATTTAGGTGCGACAGCAAAGGGTCCATTTTTACACGTTCCACCCTGTAATTCGTTAACGATAAGTCCTAAAGAGCTGCAGTTTTCTGAAATGAGATCGTATTGACAAGACCTTTAAAACGGGGTATTACTCGATATACCTTCTTATTTAAGATTTTGCATCCAGCCGCTGCCCAGCCTAAACGGCTGGTCGAGCACAAAAAAATTCAAGCCTAAAATTAATCTCCCTGAAATCGAAGGGATATGTGTTCTTGCGTTTTATTGTATTTTCAGCCATTCTCGAGATACGGGGGGTGGGGTGAGACTTTATGCTCACCTTTGTATACAAACTATCCATAGCAATTCGTATATTATAAACTTAATAATACGAGTAGGTATTATATACTTGAGTTTATACCCTAATCTCTAAAGTACTCTACTCTAAACTTAGTTTTGAGTATATCAGTATAAACAGAAAAGCGAGAAGTTGTATTAGATGCACAATTGCACATGAACATCAAAACATACCTGGACAGCTGTTTCGAGCTTGTTTGCTCTCATCAGAAGGTACTAGTTCTGAATATCCATGCCATTAGCTAACCTCTCTAACAGAAAAGTGAGAAGTTGTACCTGAGTACTATTTTTAACATGCACCACATGTTCCCTACATTTCGCATCCTTTCATTATCCTGCTAGACAATGGAGGTCCAAGGGAAAACCTTAAGAATGCCTCGCATACCTCCCAGGATTTCTAGGCTTAAATCCCTTCACCCTGTTAGTGAGGCTTTTCATTTTGTCATTCTGTCTTGTAATTTTCTCCCTTGCCTTAACGGTAGGTATTTTCCTGTTATCTTGTGTAACAACTCTGATGATATTTACACAAGATATATACGGGGTGGCTCAATGATCTGAATCGTGTGTTGAGGTCGTAAAATGTAAAAGTTATCACAAGTTAATTATGTCCGAGTGATTATAAAATTAGGTACTCAAAAATTACGTTAAAGCTCAAAGGCTTTCTATTCTTAAAAGTTTGATAACCTGTTTTAATAAAATTGTGATTTTGAAAAAAATAAACTTTCATTCATTATATGCCCAGCCTAATTTATACCAATTGCATACTATACATATAATAATATATATACCTTATACATACAATCGTCGGACTTGGTTTGATCACAAAGGAGACATTCCGTCACTCGGAGAACCCTGTAGATTAAAAGAACAAAGAAAATCCGTGTTTACACAATCAAACTTTATTAATTAGTTTGAAACTTGCGTTTAATGTTGATAAAAGATATAAAAGGAGAATTTTCGGGAGCACACTGATTGGTTAGGTAACAAAGGAAATCATCTTGAGGAGGAGGAGGAGGAGGGAGTAGGGGGGGGGGATATTAATGTAGTTAAGGGGGTATGGAAAACAAAAACGATGACCAGGGGAAATATAGAAGCAAAATATTGGTTTTCCAGAACTCTTTCGGGACATCAATACTACAATAGCCTCCCTCCGCACTCGCGCCACCCTCTCTCTCTCAATTTTCTTTTCGGACCCGAATCTTTCCCAAAATATGGGTGGTTTCTGCAAGTTTTCTAACCCGGAATTAAAGTTGTTCCTGCTGGTGGAACGTGGAACAAAGTTTCAATAGTTTGACCACCGAGGTAAGATTTAGTTTCATTAATACCTACCTAGATGCTGTCGATATATTTTATTAATTATTCGAGGGTATCTTGAGTGAGCAGATAAGAGGAGTATTTTAATCGAAAGATAGCTCTTATAGGGTGCTGGGATTTCAAATTAGCTTTGAACTTTGTAAATTGACAAGTATAGTCTGAGGACTTTTCTTTCGTCCTTGCCCTCACACCAAGGCAATTTTACTTACAAGTAGCATTCAGGGACGGATCTAGGGGGGGGGCGGAAGCCCCGGGTGACAGAAAGTGTGGATCCCTCCCTGTCAGCATTGCTTACGTTTAACTTGTTTAAGCAATTTTTACCTCTTACTAGTATTATTTACAGTTCAATACAAATTTTGTCTACTGTTAGATATAGTACCATCTCATAAAAGAGGATCACCCTAGGACACTTTTTAGATTTGTGTGAATAATATTTCTTGCCTCTCTTGGAATTCAAAGGGGGTAAGCTGGGCGCCTTGTCGTCTGCAAGTATAGTAATAATAATATTACACTTATTTATACTGGCCGATTAGAATTGAAGAGTTCTATATTCCAGCAGTGTTGTTTTTTTTTTCAGAAGAGGAAAATTTGCGTCAAATACCAGCGAAGGTTTTAATGCCTGTGAGCCGGCGAGAAGTAATCTTGATGGATCCCCACGCTACCTGGATCACTAGACTAGCCAATCAAGCACTCGACCATGGCTAGAGGAAAACTGGAAGAGGATTAAGAAAAAAAAAAAAAAAAAAATGACAGCTTTATTAGGAAAAATTGTACATTATAGGTTGAAGTCAATTCAGGAAAGTTCAAAATTGATTCAGAATTTCTCCTCCAATTTCACATTTTGAAATGAAATTTCAAATTTCTTTGTCACACAGTAGAATTGAAATTTGCTAAAACTTCAAGACAGAAAGAGAACAAAGAATGGGAGGAAGAAAAGGAAAAGAAACAAAGCCTTAAAAAAGAATTTATGTTTGTGTTGTGTTCTTGTTCCTCTTGAATATTCATCAGCTTTGAGCAAACTCTCCCTCCCTCGCTTCCTTGTTACCTCCGTGCAAATCAGGAGATATCCGAGGTATTTCGTTTTTTTTTTTTTAATCGTTCCGATTTATTTAAAAAATAATAATAATAACATGGTCTTTCGACATCTGGGTCTCGTTCCAGAAAGTTCTCTCTCTCTCAAAAGTCCCAAATCTCCCTTTCACCTGATAAACAACTCTGACTGTGTTTTTAGAACGAAATTTGACGGTTGAAAGAGAGATTTTGGATATTGAGAGTGCTTTATAGATTGAGACCCAGAACTCTTCAGTTTGGCTAATCTCTGGTAGGTAGAGTTGAACCTGGAGATAAGAGAACTTAGGGGTTCGGATTTTTTCTCTAATACACTGGTTATTTTCTCTTTTAGAGAGATGAATTGGACCTAGAAATTGTTCTCTTATGTTGGAGTTTCTCTTATATCCAGGTTTGACTGTCTTATGGCTGTCGCTTATTCAATTCTTGTATAGTCCATATCTCCAGAACTATCGAACTTACCTACCTGTTACTTATTACAAGAAAAGATTCTTTAAAATATTTTTCATTAGTAGAAGTTTTGCATAAGAAGATCCTATTTTAGATTACTCAAACATTTATACTATGATCTCTGTAGCAAATAGTTGCAACTTTACTGTTGCAAGATAAGGTTTATCTAGTTTATGGCTGTTCAGGTATGAAATGCGGCGAGTGTGTTGGGAACCATGAAGAGGACAGCAGATATGCGGGAGGTGTTTTATCTATGAGTTAAACGAATTTGTATTTATAAATAAAATAACTTAATAGCTTTTATCAAATAAAAATATAGTTTATCTAGATTATTATTTGGGGGAGCGTCTCTTGTTTTTGACTCATCCGCTATGATCTAACTAAGGTATAGGTACATATTATACAATATATACATATCTTGGAGTTGAAGAGTTAGCGCGACACCTCTAATTTTTCAATTTATATTGCTTATATTCCAATAACGAGAAACTCAATTTTGAAATCAGGAGGAAGTGATCGGTCCACATTGGCAGAGTATTTTCCTTTATCTTTTACCTCCCTCTCAAATCTCTCCTCTTCCTCTTAATTTTCCACAGTAACTACTAATTATTTCTCTCTTATGAAATTTGTCAACAGCTATAATTTTCGCTCTTTTTTTTCCCTGCCTTTTTTCTACTTATTTGAAATGTAGTATAAACAGAAAAGTCTCCGATTTTTTTCTCACTTTTCTTCGCTATCGACGGCATGGCTTTGCCTTCAAAAGATTTACCCCTATTTGCTTACCCAGAAGCATTTTGCTCCCATAATTTTATTATGATTGGAGCTCAGGAGATTTACATGACATACCTAATCATTGTTGATTTTTTATTTGCATATCGAATGAGTGGGTAAGTAATTTTTGATGAGCTTTTCATTTTCCAAGTACCTCTGAATTATTAATCTACCGAAATTAGTACATTATGTTAATACCCACTATTTAGCGCACGATTAGCTCAGTGGTTAAGCACTCGCTTGCCATGCGGAAGGTCCCGGGTTCGATCCCCCGTGCCGACAATAATTTGTATTCTTAATTTGGTTACATCAATACCATATGTCAGTTATATGTTTGTAAGGCATACCTTCCGGTGCGCTCGTGTTCACCCACAACCTAAATGGGAAGTATTGTGTCACTTCTCGCCCATCAGAGGTGAGGCATACTACGGGATGGGCAGGCTACAACACAGACCACAAGCGTCTACAGTAGCTCCTGTTTCATGGGTACGAAATAAAAAAGGCTGTGAAACACTCATCTTTAAAAATAATAAATAAAATTTGAATAGGGGTTTCATCACACCTGGATCCAGGTGTTTGATCAGAAAATATGACAAAAAATAAAAAATAGGCAGGATATTTTTATAAATAAAGAACCAGGTAAAGGATACATTATGATGAGAATATTATAGGTATGCAATGTGTTTAGCATAAAACATGAAATATCTATGTATTTATAAGAAATCTAATAGTCCATAAAACGGTCATTGTAAAAATACCAATTAAAAAGCATGCATCAGCCGCTTATTTTCCAATTTTGATACCTTATTTGTGGATTAACTAGCAAAATACTAGTACTTTGTCAGGGCAAATGTTTCTTTTTTACCTATTGCTAGAGTCCCATTTGTTTCTTCTTATAAATCTTCAACCCCCAATTGTCATTCCGGAGTTACAAAGACCAGTGAGTGAGTCAATCAGTCAGTGATTGGATTTTATAAGACAAATGCAGAGTTTTTCTGTTCGTTTTCCTTCTAACTTCTCGTCGAGGAAGTACTTGCTTTGCTTGATGAAAACTGTTTGAAACAAGAAATAAACTTTGCTTCTTTAATGAGTGCCAAACAATTTGTTTTTCTTTTCTGTTTTAATTTTGTATTCTAAAAATCGGGCTTTTAATATACGCATCCCTAATTCAGTCTTGTTCAATGGCATAATTACTTACTTCTGATAGATGCATTATTAAAAAAATTCATGTAGTTCCTGCCTACCCAGTGCTCACTTCAACACCAAGTTTCTTCCGAAAAAGTTTTTTTTTTTACCAATTTAAAATACTATTTGAATATTAGCTGAATTGGGGTTTGTTTGAATATTCCAATATTATCTCTCTAATCTCTTACTCAATAGAAAACTATTTAGAACGAAATATACAACAAGAAAAACAAACTAATATATTTCACTATTTTTTTTTTCTTCTGTTGGGCTCTTAAAACCACTGAAGAATTGAATCTTAAAATAATTCTTTTAGTATAGAGACAAAGCTTATGTAATTATACCTAAATTATAAAAAAGAAGATATCAGGATCTGTTTATTAAAATTACATGTGGGTATATAATAATAATTATATGTAGTATACAATAGGTAGTACCATTATCATCTCTTGAAGATCTTATTGAAACATGAGGCACAGACAGAAGATAAATGAAGATACTCAATATCCGTTGATTAAGATAGGTACCTAGACATATTCATAGATGAGAAACGATATAAGTACGAAGAGGTTCAAGTATTCCTCTAGGAATATAAGAGGTCTATAATTACATACTAATCTGTAAATACCTACCACTAACGAGACATGAAAAAGAAAGTTGTGGTTGACCATGGTAATACGATGAAGATGTTCTAACACCATGCTGTTTAATAATGTTCAAAAGATACATAACTGCCTAAAATAATATTTATGATAATTGTCCATCTGGTAAACAAACTCGGTTTGAGGTACTCATCGTTTAAGAGAAGCTTTTATTTTTTAATAAGGTATTAGATAAACAAAATTGTTTAACCACTTCTTTGTGTTCTTAGATAACAAAATGCTCAGTTCTATGAATAAAAAAGAAGTGAGATTAGGTTTCAATTAGGTGTTTTAAATAGCCAGGTGTGAGTTTCTCATAAGGACACAAGCATCTCTTAAATAGCCAGGCGTGCGTTTCTCATAAGGACACAAGCATCTCTCAAGTAGCCAGGTGCGAGTTTCTCATAAGGACACAAGCATCTCTCAAATAGCCAGGTGCGAGTTTCTCATAAGGACACAAGCATCTCTCAAATAGCCAGGTGTTATTTTCTCATAAGGACACAAGCATCTTTCAAATAGTCAGATGTTATTTTCTCATAAGGACACAAGCATCTCTCAAATAGCCAGGTGTGAGTTTCTCAGAAGGACACAAACATAATTTTTTTTTTTTTTTTTTTTTTTTTTTTTTTTTAAAGAGAATCCCAACTAAGTCTTTTCATTTTATAAATAAAACAATGCACTCATTTCTTCAGAAGGCAATGCTGACAACACACTGGCAGCATTGCCCCTCTGAATCGCCAAACTTATTTTCTCTGTTAAATAGCTCTTTGATCTTGGGTCTCCAGTTTTATCAATCATTTTCTTTCCAATTGTCCTTATCCATTCTTTTCCTTCCTTACACCAAACTCCCATCGTCTCAACAGCCATCACAACTAAATCAAACCCTCTTGCCTTTATGTCTGAATACTTTGTATGTTTTCTTTGGACAGCCATTTCTGCAGCGGCGCCAGCATCTTTCGCAGTTTGTTTCAAATAAGATGGTGCAAATGTATCACTGCAGGTGAAATCCCACACTAGGGATTTACCCATTTGCCAAGGAACAATCGTTGCACCATCTGGTCTTTTACCATCACTTCGGTTTAGACCAGTTGGTTCAAGCTGTGAGGGTACGTCTATACTACATAGAGATCTTTTCAAAATGTTATTTACTTCAGCATGTCTAAAATATCGACCTGAACTTTTCTCGCAAGACAATGGATGTAGTCCTTTCTCGTCAACTATTTGTCCACATTTGCAATTGAATTTTCTGCAGATAAAGCATCCTAATCTTTGACCAATACATATTTGAAAGCTTTGGTCAGGTATTAGGGTTCCAATGTTTCGGGACGGATAAACATTTAGCCATGCTCCTGATTCTTTGTTTTGCAAAGCTTTCATTCTTGCAATATCCACTAAATCTTCAAAGTCCAATTCTTCTTGTATTTTTTTCTTTAAAACAATGGCATCCCATAGACCCTGTTTTGTTTTATTTTCAGGTGTCTCATCATATTTTGTCACCCACATTTGCATTCCTTCAGTCCAAGAGGTCAAGACCACATTGTCAACAGGTTTGTTGAGAATGGTGGAGACAAGTGGCAGCACTCCTGAACATGATGAAAGGAAAGTAGGGAGACTCAGATCAGAGAAACTTCGGATTCCAATGCCGCCTTGTATCACCGGAAGGCTTGCTTGCGACCATTGTGCATTTGTAATATTCAAATTTAAAATTGTTTTTAGACTCAGTTGAAGTGTTTTATCCATATCATCTAACATTTCAGGGCACAAGAAAGTGGGAACTGTTCTCAATGTGTACAGCATTTTTGGTATTCCTAAACAGTTCTTGAGAAGGAAGTAGGCTAGTTGTTTTGGTAACAGTTTTAACCTTTCTGTCATCAAATGCAAATCTTCAGATCTTTTTTCAAGTGGAGTTTGAAATCCTTCTTTATACAAGGGTGATCCTAGAAGGGAGAGATCAGATGATGATACGATTCGCACACCAGGCAAAATTCTTTCGAGTTGACATTTAACTTCGTGGTCAACATTCTTGGAAATAAAATGTAATTCGCACTTTCCTGGATTAATTATGAGACCAATTTTTTTAGATTCATTGATGAGAATGTTTATATCTTCCAGGACAGTTTGCGGGTCACCAGCTAGAGTACCATCATCCAAGTAGAACAATTTCAGTTTTGACTTTAGCATAAGAACTATGGGATGAATAGCCAAGCTGAAAGTAAGCGTACTACTTGGGTCACCCTGTTGGCATCCAACTTGCGAAGGAATTATTTTATTGCCAAAGAAAAGATTTGTTGGTAGAGCATAACATTGCCATAAGTATGGATACATTTCTGGTGTGTGTTCTTGGACCTCCTTCAATAGAACATCTCTTTCGACACAATTGAAAGCATTTTTATAATCAATTTTCAGTAGGATGAAATCTGAATTCTTGTTGTCATCTAGAAAAGTTCGAGTAGCATGAATGATTGCTTCACATCCTTGTTTAGTGCCAAAACCTAATTGATAGGGTTGGAAATAAGTTTTGCATTTTTCTTGATAAACTGAACAACAAATTTTAGAACAAAGTCTTCGGAATGTACATCCAACTGCTATTGGTCTTAAACCACCATCTTTTTTGACCAAAGCGCAAAGATTTGCTCCATAGAGGTAAGGAAGGATGTCTTGACAAACTTTGCCCTCTAACATGAAATTCATAAGCTTGGTTAAGTGTTTCAATAAGCTATCTCCATGTTCTCCAGCAGATTTTGATGTTAAATCTTTGAGGTGCTGTGGTGAGATACCGTCCAAACCAGCAGAGGAACCATTGGGAAAGGACATAATGGCTTTTGAAACCATTTTTTCTGTGAATTAATATCGATTAAAGTTCTAAGATTTATAAATCTGATGGCGGTGACTACATGCACGAGTAGTTTACTTATAACTATTATTTCTGAAATGTTCAAGTCAAGTACCCTATAAAGATTTATGATAATTCAAATACAAGCTTTTCTTTGTTTTTCATTTACATGTTACATGTATTAAAGTTACTTTTTGTAAAGGTCCCTCGCAGCCTTCCCAAGTTTCCTTCATCAAATCTAGTGTTCACCTCGTCCAAAGTGTTTTTCACTAGAAGGTCCAGATCGACTACCAATGCTGTCACTATTTTCAAGCAGTTCAGAGGGTTTTTTTTTTAAGTGGGGTTTAACGTCGCTTTCAACTGCCATGGTCATATCACGACGGGGGTTTTACCCTCCATTCGCAGGAAACTCACAAACCTGCTACTCACATTGACCTCACCCAGCCTGAGTGGGGCCGGGAAAAGCCAGCGTCACGAGAATTAGAATTTGAATGGTCACCCATCCAAGTCTTAACCTCGCTGGATGTCGCTTAACTTCGGTGTTCTGAAGGGAACCGGTGTATTCAACATGCCATCGACGCTGGCTCCTCAGAGGGTTTTGAACGTAAAGGATTGTGTCTTGATTGGATTCTAATGGTTTCAAACGCCAAAACTCAGATATCTTGAAATTTCATTTCATATGGTTGAGTCTGTTCATCTGTCATCACTTTGATCGACCTCAGTAGCTTGATCGATAAGGCGGCGGACTTGCAACCTGGATGTCGGTGGTTCAAGTCCCGGTTTCAGCGTGTATTTAGCTAAGCGAGTTTGAGTAGTTGGTTGTGATACTACGAAAGTAATTAATACAAATACTACTTTTTGTATAAAACCACATACCTCGTATATTTATTCCTACTCTCTTCTCAATGATTTGTAAAATCTGAAGGGATTGTGATTTATTTGCAAAATATGGCCCTGAGGTAGATCAACGTTGTAAAATAGAAATTTCAAAATTATTTTCTCTAGCAATAAAGTTTGAATTTCTGGAAATATCGGGATTATTCTGGAGAAATACGGAGAGTATTTAGTTGTTCACAGAAAAATACAAGGGATATTACTTTCACTACCCAGTAGAACTGACTGACTTCCAGAGTGAGAAAGTGTTCCTCTTTGTTGCCTTGGTAATTATTCAAATGAATGACCTACACACAACATCTCGGTACAACTCATCATTCTGACGCGTTAGCAGAGAGGAATCCCGGTTTTTTTTTAGAGTGTATGAAGATACCGAAACATATTGAGTTATTACGTGAGAAGATAAACTCTGTGTTTAATAAAATCCACTTGATGGCACTATAATTATTATGTTTAGTCAGGCTGCAATCAATGTAAAATATCATGCGATGCTGTCAGACCGAGGGTTCAATTACCGCCTGAAGTAAAGATTTCAAGAAAAATGTTATTAAAATAAAAAATGTATGCACAAAATCTTGAAAAATGAGAAAAGTTTCAAGATGAAGGTTTTTATCAACTATTTGCTAGAACCTCATGATCAACTAGCCCTGACCCTGGTTGGACCAGGATGACCAAGAATGGGTTTTTGAGCCTGTGTGGTTGGTCACCCATCAAGTTTCAATCTACCTAGACGTTACCTAACTTCGGGGATATTACAAAAACTGATGTACCTATTTAGCTGGCGCTCAATGATACTCTTAAGGGTCCTATTAATAGCATGTCTATCAGTATGTCTGAGATGAACGGGAAGATACTTTTGCTCATATTTCAGAACAGAAAAATAGTGCCTATTTACATATTGAGATACTTTCAATTTCTCACTTCATAAAAAACTACAGCAAAAAATATGAGCTATCTCAGGGCTGCTCTAAGAGGCAGACATTGGTGTAAAACCGTCAGGACATAATTATATTTTCTTCTGTCAAGTTCCAAAATTTTGGTTTCAAAATGCCAAAGTAAAAGTATTCTAACGAACAAAATACACAGCCCATGCCTTCTAGGAGAATCCAAAATTCCTAACAACAGACTAAGAGCGGAATTAATAGACGTTTTTGTAATACCTCTGTGGCGCTAAGTCACGGATTGCGTATTGTGTAAGATAGGGAAAATCGACACTTACCAACGACTTAAGTTATTGATGTTGTCTATTAATTCCGCCCTCAGACTCACATAAGCCAATTAACATAAGCCAAATCCCTAATCACATAAGCCAATAAAAAATAGAAAAACCGTTTCTATTTTTGTAGATTTTGATGTTTCATGAAAATCCACAGTTGTCAGTCCTACCAAATATAGTTCATTTGATATGTATAGACTATAGACAGTACTTGAAAAATAAAGAAAAAAGATAGGTACATTACAATAACCAAACCATGGTAGACTCGCCATAGCTGATGCCTATGCAAGAACAAAAACCAGTCCTGAAAAATCTTCTCACGAATTTCTATCCAATAAAGAAATTATCCATGAGTGAGAGTAAAAGTTGAACCCAATGCGCGCATTCCTATGATTACATATCAAAATCATTGAATAATAAACCTACTAGGTACCCAGGGTAACATGTAATCATAAAACAATAATAGAAGCGGGCGCAAACCTTCCAAAAGTTGATATACCAGTAAGCAATTTAAAACAAGACACACAGGTATTACACAACATTCAAATTATTTCAGGTGGAAGCCAGACATGTCGAAATTGTAACAAATGAATAAGGAGTTGATTCAAAATGAGAGGGATACTCACATCATTGACGAGAAAAAAGTTACTTTCCTTTTCTATGTATAAGGTGAGCTGGATAAAGAAAGTAAAAATATATTTGTAGGCCTAGAATTATAGATTCATATTTAAAAATAGAAAAGCAGGTTGGTAACTAGAACTCAAAAATAGAAGATTAGATCGCTACTAGTTTAAAGAGAAGACCAGATGACCATGGCTCATGGAAAGTGGATATCAAGTTCACTATGGTTGATGGTTAGGATTAACGGATAATATCTTCCATATATTTTATAATAATATTTAAGTAGGCGGATGAGACAGTCTTTCCCAAAGTGCACTCAACAGTCTGCTAGTGATGGCTAGTATAAAGTGTATCCAATCCATAAATAAATAGAATCGTTAAATAATATCAGAGCAATGAAAGTAAGAGTAAAAGGTAGACTTTATTTATCATCATTATTTATTGGTTCTAGATGAAATTATAAAACCACCATTCCCAAGTATTTTTTTCGTCATATTTTACAACATGCAAATTTACATTAAATTTTATTGATGCTGCAATTCAGTCAAACTCAATAATTGTAAATTTAATACCCACTCCAAGTCCTCGACTACAATTATTATTGTCCGGAACAGATTCATTGATCCTCTGACTACGATGTTGATATTTAGCCAGGAAATTCCGGCTGCCAATTAGGCACAGGATAACCCGTAATAGATTTGACCTCCAGGTTTGTGGCATTGCTGAGTGAAGTCAAAGTAAGGACTAACAACATCATAACTTTATGACTGGAATATGTAGTAATGAATCAGTATCAGTATAAACAGAAAAGTGAGAAGTTGTACTAGATGTGCATGAATATCAGAACATACTTGGACAGCTGTATCGAGCTTAGTTGCTCTCATCAGTAGGTAATAGTTCAGAATATCCATGCCATCAACTAACCTCTCTATTTTAATGCTGAAGATACGCTCTTCTCCTTGATAGCTTCTTGATGTATTTTTGTAAAACAGAGAATTTGAAAAATAGTATAAAAATGAACATGAACGGAACAGAACAGAAAAACTTAATCGCAAGGAAATACTAACACCAGAACATGTTTGGATATGAATTCAACTGTGTTAATGTGTGCCATGCTAGACTCAAATCTAGCTACGTTAAATTGCAATTAATTGCTACAGAGATAGAGTTACTTACTGGTTCATTAAATGATCCAAATTATAATAAGGTATAATCAATGAAGATAAATAAAATCTGACTGGGGGACGTCAGTCTGGCTGGGGGACGTTAAACAGGGAGAAGACCATTGTCTCGCTAGAGGACTATAAAGAGAGAACAGACTAGCCAACCCTTACAAGCCAGGCTAGCTTGCAGTTTCCTAAGGTGGCTTATAAAGAAAAGTCCAAGTCCTCATGATGGTTGATCGCACATAGAAATATGTGGTTCAGGACGAGCCAGCTTTGAAATAAAGTTGGCTGGAGACCATAACTCCCCCCTCCAGCTGTAGCCAAGCTGGCTAAAACAACTACAACTTACTCTGAGAATATAAAAATGGATTACTCAAAAAAGAGAGATGAGAAATAAATGAGAAAAAAACTCTGTACAATCTGATCTTGTAATGATGGTCAAGTGATAACATTCAATCATTTCTAGTCAAAAATCCAGATAGCGAGAAAATCCGTTAATTCAGATCAAACCCAATGCATGAATTTTTCGTCTTTCTATTTCAGATTTTAACCACGTATTACTGGCACAAAAACAACTAGGTACTGGAAACAACTCTTAAGGGATATGGACATAGTAAATAAGATCATTATGTATATTATATTTGTAATAGTCATACGTTGTTCTGGATTCACTGCCCTACTTATGAGACTATATGTCTCCAACTAGGAAAGCAATGGACAGCCTCAATAAATCACGCCAGTTGTATTAAGTTCATACAATGCATATATTGCACAACGGTGTCCAGTCACCTCGCCATTCTAGTCTCTTAGCACTCATGTCTGAGATGTTTGTTCAAATTCAGTCAATACGCACTTCAAACACTGGCATCTCAAGATGCTTCGACTGGTGGTCTACATGGACTTTCACTTTTTTCAGTAAAATCATTTTTGTAAACACCGAAATTATCATAATTAGAAGCAAACCAGGCAGGTCCCCATGCCAGATTATTCAACCAGACGCAGAGGTGAACATAATATGGCACTAATTGTCACCAGAGTGACTATAATATAGCCGTTGGATAATGAGAGGATTGAACATGTGCCTGCTATACAGGGTGCTTGGAAAGTAATTCAACTGATTTATGTAATTATTGAATATTTTCCGAATGAAATATGGACTATGTATGGACATATGAAATATGGACAGTGTTTTGTTATTGTTTTTTTTTTGTTTTTTTTTTGATTTTTTATTAAAACTTTTTATTTAAGAGTACCTAGTAACTACTACCTTGAGAACGTATTCTGTAACACTATTCTATAAAGTTGTTTCTCTGGACTTTGAACAACTCAGAAAATTGCATTTTAACAATTTCGTTACATTAATGTTAATTTAGTAAAAGGAAAAAGAAAGACAGAGAGAGAGAGAAATAGAGAGAGAGAGAGAGAGAGAGAGAGAGAGAGAGAGAGAGAGAGAGAGAAAAGAAGAAAAATAAAAAGAAGAAGAAGAAAAAAAATTTTCAAAAAAAAAAAAAAAATATTAGAAGTTTAAATGAAAAGAAAATCATTTTCCGACATTTCTGACGTGTGTTAGGGAAGTCAAGAATGTTTGAGGTCTTGTACCTTTCTCCTTTAATTAAGATACACTTTGTGTGTTGGTGAAGTTTCATTTTAGTCTGCAAATTGAAAACACAAGTAAAAAGAAACTTCTAAAAATTCTATTTCTACTTGTTGCAAAATTAAAAGCTGAAATTAGATTTGGCGCTTCAAATTCTATCAAAGTTATGAGAGTAAAAAAACCGAGATTACATTAGTGCAACCTGAATGCATCTGTACTTACCCTAAGAAAAGAATATTATTTGCCATCTAAGGTAAGATCACATGATATTGAAGTTCATAGACACCCATATTAGCGAAGAAAATTTTGGAAATTTGTCATAAAACAAAATCAACTTAAACCAGACAAAACTCAAAAGTTTTGATAGATGTACCAGGTAACTCTGTTAAAACATTAAAATATTGTACATATAGATCAGAATATACCTGAATTTTTTGTTTTTGATCTAATTAGATCTCTACAGCAGCAGTAGATCTAAATATTTAAGGTCATCCAACTAACCTCTCTATTTTAATTAGTCAAAACACTCAAAACCGATACAAATGCAATAAAGTTAACCATATTTCATTTATATAGCTATTTGCATAAGACAATTTATTACATATTCAATACATACATGTTATTACATAGGTATCTACTTCTGTTATGTTAGTATGTAGGTAATAGTCCAAATGACAATAATAAAATTGTCATCTCTTCAGATAACCTACAAGTAGACTATTACACAAACATTAATGTTCATCAATAGATAATTACCTATTATCTATACTTGAAAGTATTGGTCAAGTGAGGAATTGCATGTATAATGGCAGGCACGGTCAATGCTAAGGAGCAGCGGAACCTCTATTATTATTATTATTATTATTATTATAGTATGCTTTATTAGGTAAGACCAAAATATATACAGTAAAATACAATGAAATTATAAAGAAAAAATAAATAGATTGAACAAAGAGACAAGAACACAAAAGAGAATGAAGCTAATGTCCTACCTAAAGGGCGGGGTTATTACCTGTGGCAATCTCTTCCACCCAACCTTTCTTCCGGTTTATGTGGCTGCAGGGCAGCACCCCCAAAACATTTTCCCACCAGCCGCGCCTGTTCTGTACTATTCAGTAGATATTTATATTCCTGTTATTACTGTATGGATTCTGAAATCAGGTCCATTCTATGCATGGCTTTTGTACGAGACTAATTCCTACTTACTTTACAAACAGAGTGACATACAAATTCACTAATCCATGTACTCGTACCTACTTTCTAAACCAATAACATTATTTATGACGCTACTTCGAACAGTATGGCTCTTACATAACACAACTGAGATATTCCATAGTGCTCAACGTGTTACAGAAAAGTAGGTATTTTTTTTACTGTCCATAATGTAGACAGATTGCTATTTTCAACTCTTGATCTCGTGGTTGTAGGTTTCAATACCGGACAGAAATTCCCGGCTGCAAGATTTCCTGCCCCAATACATATAATGCTAATGTGCTTTCAGGGCACCTGTCACTATCTTACCATGGTACGAATTACCTAGGTAGGAATACGAGTATATACTGATTAAAATAGAGAGGTTAGTTCATGGCATGGATATTCAGAACTATTACCTGCTGATGAGAGCAAAAAAGCTCGAAACAGCTGTCCAGGTATGTTCTGATATTCATGTTCATCTAGTACAACTTCTCACTTTTCTGTTTATACTGAGGAAAGTCTTTTAAAAAATAGTCTACTAGTTTTTTGTGAATATTTTATCCTTTTTTAAGTATGCCTTTTTTGCATATTATAAAAGTTATGTGTGACGACCCCAGACCGAGAGCTTAACGACTGCTACTCAACATTTGAAGAGAATGCCGTTGGCATTAGCACCGCCCTTGATCAAGTTTTGTTTTGTTAATTTTAATTTCTATGTATGTATATATTCTATGTTATTTGTAAATAAAACTTGATTCAAAATGTTTAATAAAATGTTTAATAATAACATTATACTGATTCCACTAAAAAAACAAACAAACAACTGATCACCTCATTTCAAAAGCACGCAAAAAATACATACTCTCACAGACTCATTGGAAGGTGATTATTTCCATAGTTATAATATATTGGTATTTTATTACTGACTTCTTGACAATTTAAACGTCAGAAAGATCAAAGCTATTTATGTAAGTGTTACTAAGTAACTAGGAATGATAAGATAAAATCTCATTCACTAAATTACTCTGTGTACAATTGTACATCTATACAAATTAAGTAATTATGTAATACATAATAAACATATCAGCATACCACACTAATCACTCATTTATAAAATACCTCACGAGTTAAAAATATTTGACATCTTTATCATGTTTGAATGGCCCAAGTCCTCAAGATATCTCTTTAAACATTCTTCGTGCTAATCATGTGTTTATAATGGTGGGTTATATTTTTTTAAGTAATACCAAGGATTTAATATTAAATTTGTTGGTAATTTACTATGATAAGTGCTTTGAACTAGACAAATTATCCATGTACATAATATATGTATGACTGATGTGATAAATGATAATCTATTATAAGTTAATATATATGTACCTACAATAATTGTACATATGTATACTCGTAAATTGAAAGTTTAGTATTATTAATTTACAAGTTGACTCTTGAGGGCATTCTGATGTTGGTAAACAGAACCTCTGATTAGAATGATCCATATGAATAATTACAATTTTAACTATTTTCTCGTTGCTCGGTAAATGTGAGAGCTTCTTCAAGTTTTTTTTTTCTTAAATACAGGAGGAACACATTACAGGATCTTGACATTACAGGATAAAATCACATTGTGCGATTGGTGTCATTGTATTACTCCCAAACTACACAACAAAATCTAACTAAATTAGTTGTGAAAGAGCATTGAAAGATAAGTAATTTAGGTAATTGCAAAATGCACTTTCATCACAAAGCTTTATGGAAGATTTTAATAAAGCAAAGCTTTTTTACAAAGCTTTACTAAATCTTTGTGATGTATATTTTCAAGCAACATTTACAATTTTACTTGTATGGTAAATAAAAAGTAATCCTCGTTGATAAAATTCCATTTTGATAAAATGTACCTACCTCCAAAAAACAATAGGTCTTGAAAAAAAAAAAAAAAAAACTGCCAGTCATTAAATCCATCAGTTTTTACTCATCGAAATTTGCACATATGGAAATAGATAATTTAGCAGTTAAAATTTATATTTAAAACTGAAATTCGTGTAAGGTTAATAAACAAGATTTCTAAAAAGTTTTGTAGAAAGTCACATCCACTAGAGTCGCCATGTTTCCTTTGCCTTTGACAGACCAGTTTTTCGGCTACTTTGACGGCCCCAGTGGCAACAGAGTGGAGAAGATCATCTTCAAGAGCTGTGGCTTTGTGAGCCACTCTTCAGAGATCAAAGATTTCGTCAAGTTTGATCTTCCCTTGTGGAACAACTTGGTCCACGAGAAAA
>CM044958.1:33466451-33498382 GCA_024516035.1 Bactericera cockerelli
AAAAAATATAAATAAAAAAAAATAGGTAGTTCCATAAATAATTATCATCATTTCCATTCTCAACAAAGCCAAGAAAGTAATAGTGTGATGTGCAGCATGTATTTGAAACAATGGTTGATATCGTCATGGAGGTGCTAGACGACATGTACAAGACAATAATAAATTAAAGACGTGAATTAACGCTCAAGATGTGTAATCAGACATGGTTTATTAGAGAGCAAGCTCGGAGAAGGCAAAGCTGTAGAAAGTTATTTAGTGACATTGGGCAAAGCTATGACGGTGATTAGACATGGCACAACATTGATGCAGGATGGAGAATCACCTGCATACCGAAAGTCATGGTAATAATGAACCACCTATAATGATAATGATAATAATACTATAGTAATGGCAAAATGCACCATTTATACTAATAATAATAATTAGAATACACGATCAGTTATAGTAGTCATAATAATTCATCTCCGAAGACCCTCCTAAAGACAAAGGAGATTTAGGAGTCCTGTATGCATTCAAAAGTAAGAAATAGTGAAATTTTATCCAGACATTTTTCAATTAGTTCAAGAATATTACTAATAGCTATAAACATTATTAAAATCATTATAATCACCATTTAAACGTAACAAAACAACTGAAATTGTCCTCAATTCAAATTTCTGACGCTTTTTGAGTTTTTAAATGTTCACTATTCATAAGAATATCTAGTTAAAATCTATTTTTTTTTTAAAAAAGATAGGGATACTAAATAAGTAGTAAAGAGAATTCAATTCTTTGCAAAAGAGGAAAATCCAAAAGACCAAAAAGGCTACAACTCTGTCAAGAAGACTCTCATTATGGGAGAGAAAAAACAGCAGGACGTCGCCCCATTATGTTCTCAATACATTAAGTCTGTCCTTATTGTCCTTCCCATTGATTTATATTTACAATAATTAATTACAAAGTGAAATAAGATAAGAAAGAGAAGAAGGAGGAAAGGAAAGAGACAGAAGAATTGGAAAGAAAAGAGAAGCTACACATTAGTACAAACTATGTAGTGTTTTCACTGCTTCTATCTGTATTATTGAAAATTGTCTTCCCAATGAAAATTCATTGGAGCTGAAACTTTAATTGCTGACATTCGAAAAATTTATGGAGCAGTCGAGGGAGACGGAGAGTGAGAGAGAAAGAGAGAAGTTGTATAATACAGTAAATGTATTTATATTTTGTATAATGTTATCAATTATATTATCACTATCCTGATTCTGTATGGAACCCTTATGTAAGTATCCTATTCCAATGAAGAAATATGATTGTAATTTATAAATATTATTTTATAAGCTCACAAGGATTAATGTATGTAACAGCAAATACAATGATTTGAAACGGAGCCAAAACATTACCCATCCTCGAGCCTCTGCTTTAAACTTACTGAGACAGGTAAACTGAACCACTGAAATCTTTTATTTCAAGACAATTTTCTTTGAGGTTACAACCAATTGATTTACATAATTTTGTTTGTCTTGCATTATAAATTGATAAAAGTTAGGTACCTACTTTCATTAACTTTTCACAACTCTTAGTTAACAATTTTGTATCATAAAAATCCAAGAAAACGAAGGACAATCGGTGCAATAAAAGATTTGGTTCCAAACAAAGTAATATGATCCTCAACAGACATAGAGGAAATCAATTTTATTAAATACTGATTATATCAGAAGTACTAAGCAATAGCTTTATTTTATATCAGAAGTTCTATCTGTTTGAATGAAGATTTAGAAAAAATGAGGTAACAGTCAAAGAATTAGAATTAAGAGTAATCAGTGATAACGATAAGAGGAAGGACAAGTAACAAGAAAGCTCAAGAAGATACTACTTGAAGATGAAGACGATGCCATGATGGATGCCTTGATTAATATCAAAATTCCTAGACAAGATGAAATACTATCTCAAAGTGAGAAGAGACAAACTTCTTAGGTAACAGGGTAACACTAATCACATTTAAGAGTTATAGCTTTGGTTGATTTAGTCCTAGGGCAAACGACAGACATACCCATCTGATAGGTACTTTCTAAAAGTTCCTCCTGAAGCCCTGATATAATTCTAGATTCATGTGTACAGAAGATCAGAAGAATACCGATTTTAAATTCATTATCAGCTTCAATTTCACTATTTTCATTAACAAACTTTTTGAGTAAATTAATTTTTGAGAAATGCTAAGTATATGGAAAACAAATTTTCTTTACTTTTTCACAAGTTTTGAGGTAATTATTTAAGTTCTAGTATATTTTTGTTTAAACTTCAAGTTTTAGAATTCGCCATTTAAAATGATTCCTTCCAATGTAGTCTGTTTGTATTAGCTTGACTTTGCTGATTCTTTGAGGTCTCAGTTTGAAGTTTTAAAAATCAAAAAGAACTATTGCCCGGAAGCGAGAGTCCATCCCATTACGCTTGTCAAAATGACTATACGAATACGATTCGAACGATGATGAAACACAATCAAGTGATGTTCGAGGTACCATCATATTTTAGTGACTACCTTTACTATCATTTTTAACGTTAGAAAGTACATAAGTAATGGACGTTATTTATGTGTGAGTATAAGTTTAGTTGGTACTAAATTGTTACATAAACTTTTTATAGGTACTTATGAGATGGGTATATTACATCATGGAATTAGGAATATTGTTATTAGTGTCACAGTTACGAACTCAAGACACAGCTATCGGTCATTCCAGATAACAAAACACAGGTAAATGTTGATTGATGAATAATATTTTTTAATATAAAAAATGAAGTCCAAAGTTTGATGTTGGATGAATGTCTGAGGCTGATTTCCCTAATTCCACACAATGTTGTAAAAAAAGACATTATAAAAGTAACATTTGAAACCCAGGTAAATATCTGTGCTTCCCATCATAGGACACCTAGGCTCCAGATTACCAGACAATGTTGGTCGAGTATTACCTACCTCCACCAATATGCAAAAGCAATGTACTAACAATTAAGTAAATGGTGTGGAAATAAGACTTTTATTTATAAGGTCTCCTTTAGCATTTCCACCTCTTGTTTCCATAAAAAAATACTACAGTTCAAAAAAACAATCTTTGCTTAATTTTATACAGGGTGTACTTTGCAATTTTGTGTAGCATCATTTTACTCTCGTTATTATTAAAAAAAAAAATCTCATAATTATTTTTTCCAATCGTAAGAGTGATGGCACAATTAATTTAACCCAAAACTTGGAATTCAAACCATTTACTTTCAATTTAAATGCAATATCAATCGAGCTACTGAGGTCAGTTTGTCATTTTCTTTTTTAACCAGGCTACTTCTACGATAGTACAAAATTCAATATCTTTACAGGTTGGCGTGTTAGTATAGAGATCAGTTAATAGGTTATTAATGTCAGTAGATATGACATTCAAATGATGTAGTAAGTTGACTTGTTCTATTAGATGATAGTATGTACATTGTACAATGTAGGTAAAAGTTTAAATACGAGTAAAATAACCCTTTTGAGCCCTACAGGTATTTCATCAATATCCTCATATTGAGTTAGCTTGGCGTGCATCTTTCTGGCTATCATCTGCCTGTCTAACTTTTGGCCTACATATTGGTCATCTTTCTTCTATTTCATCTGTTATTAACTCTTTGATGGGATCTTGGTTCCTCCTCATACTGTGTCCATTCCATTGATTTCTTCTAGATGATAGAAACAATGTCTGGTATATTGATCTTATTTTTCTATTCTTTCTTTTGCGCCACTGTCTGTTTTCCTTAGTGACCCTTAATTTCACTGTCAATATTAATTCCTAATTCAGAATTTTGAATAAAGATTTTTCAACATAACCTGATTATACAGGGTGATTCAGAAAAGTACCGTCAAACGTTAACCACATATTCTATGGGCTAGTTAAGAAGGGGTCAACTCTATAAAAGAAAGTGCGCAAATGCCTCCTAACGGAGGAACACGCCCCTTAAGGTGTTTTTAAACAATCGAAATTTTCATTTTACGGCTTACCTATTTGGGATATCGCGATATGGTAAAAAAATCACTCTCAATACTAGATGAAACCTTTCTTTTGGCATACAATTTAACAGCATTCCAATGTCAGGGGCGGTCTGAGGAGGGTCAGATGGTAGAAAAAAGGTTCTAACTTTTTAGTCGTTGCTTGTAATTGAATTTGGTTTTCACCATTTTAAAACCTATGTCATTGTCTACAAAAATGGTCTGAATAATTTTTCCCTCAAATTAACACAAAAGCTTGAAAATTGAAATTGAAGATTTTTAAAACCGCATTAAGTTTTGAAACCTATGCAACTAGCATACAATTTTAGAACAAGAATTTTCAGCCAATTCATTATTTAACAAGTTTTTAATTTACTCCACTTACATCCATTGTTAAATAATGAATTGGGTGAAAATTCTTGTTCTAAAATTGTATGCTAGTTGCATAGGTTTCAAAACTTAATGCGGTTTTAAAATCTTCAATCTCAATTTTCAAGCTTTTGTGTTAACTTGAGGGAAAAATTATTCAGACCATTTTTGTAGACAATGACATAGGTTTTAAAATGGTGAAAACTTAATTCAATTACAAGCAACGACTAAAAAGTTAGAATCCTTTTTCTACCATCTGACCCTCCTGAGACCGCCCCTGACATTGGAATGGTGTTAAATTTTGTGCCAAAAGAAAGGTGCTATCTAGTATTGAGAGTGATTTTTTTACCACATTGCGATATCCCAAATAGGTAAGCCGTAAAATGAAAATTTCGATTGTTTAAAAACACCTAAAGGGCGTGTACCTCCGTTAGGACGCATTTGCGCACTTTCTTTTATAGAGTTGACCCCTTCTTAACTAGCCCATAGAATATGTGGTTAACGTTTGACGGTACTTTTCTGAATCACCCTGTATTTCTACACATTATTGCCTTTTTTCATCGAAGTTCCACCCTGTAAAGAACGTTAAACAATAATTAAACATTGGACTCATTTCATTTTACCTCTGAGTGAGAATAAAGTAGAATAAATACTTCTTCCAAGCTATTAAACAATTAACGTGCAGCTTCTACCTCCTGTTACGTTCTCCATATTATTTCTGCGTGTTTTTTTCTCCAGATTAATAATGTTAAAATTTTCTCCAGTAAGCGGTGCATTAAGAATGTTTTAAATTGATAGATGGAAGTTTGTTCTTTTTCTGATATCTATCTATCTTCTATTATTAAAGTGGTGTTTTTTCAACTATTTTCTGATATGGGTATTGTGTAATCTTGTGTTACTCTAAGTTTTATAGTTTGGATGCCGAATTACAGAACTAGATGTCAAAATGATAAAAACAATGTATACCTAAAAACAAAGGTAACCTTGTTTATGAGAAATGAATAAAAACTAGGAGGTACTGTTTTTAATAAGCTATGTTGTATACATTTCAGAATCAATTGATGCCACTCTACCAGAGTTTACCATAAAGACTTTAGATAACTTGACACTTTTTTGATTTTTTTTCTTCTTTATTACAATAAAATGAGGAAGTCTTTATCATCTTTATTATAATCTTAATTGAACTGAAAAAATAAAATCAATCAAATTACAATGGACAGTTTTAGAAAACAAAATTAGCGTTACGTTAGTTGAACTCTGTGGCATTAGGCCATGAGAACTCATTTCTGAACAAGCGAGCGAATGTTCGAGTGTTATCTATTACGCTAATTCATAATCCTAACCCTATATTGAAAATGTTATACCTTAATTAAAAAAAAAATATGACACCATTTTCAAATAACAAGTTTTTTGTTAGTTGTGAAAAAAAAATTGGTGGGAATATCACACGACTTTCAATTACAAGAGAGTTCGTCTTTTCAAAAAGTTCCAAAAGATTAAGAAAACTTTTTATCTTAGCGAAAATTTTCAAAAATGTCGGAAAATATTTTATTGGAAGTATCGAAGATATGGACGATTTTCATAAAATTCGGGTTCGCAGAGTTGACGCACTGCAGCTGCATGCCAAAATTCATCCCGCTACGGCACAGATATACACATTTTGATAAAATCACCTTTTCGGATTCAGGTGAGTCTCATTTGTCCAAAAATGTTATCATTTCAATTTCAGAAAAAGTGACCAAAAACAATGCTTTCTATAACTTTCAGTCAATAGAAAGTCAAAAGACGCCACAAATAAGAATATTAAATATTTAGACTCATTCCGTTTCAATTTTCGCAAGATACCATAAGACACTCCACACGATGCGGAGGTGAAAGGACGTGCATGAACTGATTTTCCATAATCTCAAATGTTTCAAATAGGATTTTTTTTTAAATTTAATTTAAACTTCATTTATTTATTTTTATAGTTTATAATTTAATTTTTTTTCGAATTTAAACTTCGAAGAAAATTCTGTCCCATCCAAACACGTGAGGCTGCCATTTCCGGCCCTACCCAGGCTGGGTGAGGTTAATGTGGGTAGCTGGTACGATTCCCAGCGAATGGAGGGTAAAACCCCCGTCATAATCCAGGACGTTAAATCAAATAGAATCGTTGGCGTTAGGAAGGGCATCCAGCCGTAAAAAAATGTGCCAAAACCAATCAACCTCAAACCATGAGGTTGAACAACGTCGACCCTGCTTGAGCGGGATAAGACAGAGAAAAAGAAGAAGAAGAAGAAGAATTTAAACTTCATTTCTAAAGGTTTTTTCTAATATATTTAAAAAATATAAATAACAATAAAATGGTTTCAAGACACATAGGTATAAGTTAGATGCCCGCGCCATCTTCAAATGGTGTTGAGACTATTCTTCGTCTCGTTCCACGAATTTTCAATGACACAGCTCGAATGAGTGAGAACTGTATGATTGTTCTCAACCCAGCTGTGGACTTTGTGAATGGTTTTTTTCCATTTGTCACTTAATCTCTCCGCTATTCTTCTTTGAAATTGATCATATTCCTTATGCATAACACTATCACAAGATATAACTAGAGATGTAAAGGAACCTCTTTGGCCTTTTTTAGCTGTTATTGAATCCCATGATTTGGAATCTGACCAAGTTGGGAACCCTTGAGAAATTAGTCAAGGCCTACATAGAGTTTCCTCTGCAAAATAATAATAATAATATCGCCTCATTTATACTGCTCGATTAGGACTATTAAGTCCCATTATTCCAGCAGTAGCCCAAGATGTATCATTACGTGGTAAAAATCTCAAATGGGAGTATAACAAAATAAGGGAAATTTTGAACTTTTTGAAAGAAAAAAAAGAAGAAAAAAAAAAAAAAAAAAAAAAAACCAAATAGATTTGAAAATATTTGAGTGTTATCAATACCTTTATCCTATCTTTTCATTCGTACCAATGTACAACTAGGTTGATTAGAATGCTGAAATTTCCTTCTTTTCAGACAGTGTTCAGAAGTGTACAAAAGTGGGTTGATATATTATCACACAACTGCCGTGCCATGTAATAATAACTATAATTAAATTGAGCAGTTAATTAGTCACGGAAGAGACTTGAAAATAATAATTCTAAGCTCAACAAACAAAAGTTCAGCATGTTTTCGTTTTATAATCCGAACTGTCCTGTGAAGTCATACCTTTTTTTCAGAACAATAATTATTCGATGTGACATGAGGCAACATACTCAGAGCAAATATTTTAAAATGCTGAAATATTTACATTACTTAGGCCTAATTAACTTACCTAATTATCATAAACAAAAGTGGAAAAATATCATACACAAATACTGTTTCAGAACATTTGTATATTTTGGGATTTTTGTGGGACTAATATTATCAGAACTAGCGACATTCATTTACTCAATTCATAATCTCTCCGAATTTCTACAAAGGCTATTTGAAAATTTTCTCTTTCAATTTTTATCAGTCACATGATCATTTTAAATTTGCATATATCGCAATTGACTAATTTATTGGATATGATGGATACAAAGTTTGCAGTAACGGACAAGGAACTCTACCTGGAGTATGAACACCAATGCGAAACTACTAGGAGAACTGCTGGCAGCATTGCAGTTTTTGTGGGAATTTTTTCATTCCTTGAAAGAGAAGTGAACATGTTGAACAATCCGGAGAAAACCTCTTATATATTAGAGACTGTATACCACCAAAAAAATTCTTCGAGACCTTTGCCCTACACTCTGTGGTTTCCCTCAGCTATGGATGTTACTGGAATACAATATATTGTGTTTTATTGTTTAGAAGGAATAATTTGTTGTAATTTAATGATTTGTATTTACAATGTTGTGAATTTGAACTCCATATTTTCAACACCGATGGTTGGTCAGTTTAAAATGCTCTGCAAGTTCATTTTAATCTCCGGAACAAAACACCAGAATAATGCAGGTGACACAATTTACTACACAGATGTCGCGGTTGGTGATTACATTGTAATACCGCCAAGGATTCCCAACCAAAGGTAAATATGATTAATCTTAATATATAAATGTCAGTCACTGACTGACTGACTGACTGATCATCACTGTTTCTCCGAACTGGTAAGTCCTAGAAAGCTGGTAGGTAGCTTTGTCTTATAGTCTAGATGTCCAATAAGACGGGATTTTTCGAAATTCCCACTACAACACCTGCCATTGGCGAAAAAGGACTTTTTGCTTTCACGGCCATGCCTCGGTCCGCAAAGCGGGCGATAGCCCGCTAGTTATTTACTAAAGGACAAAATTATTTTTTGTATGTACCTAGTTCAAAAGTACATTAGCTTTAGTAACAAAGACGAAACATAAAGTTATACCCCACAAATACGAGTAGCTGACATAATTTAGTAGTGATAGTGAAATGAGTGAGTGGTAAATAACATTAACTAATTATTTTTCATTATGTAGGTAAATGAAGTTTTCTTCGCTAAGAAAATTTTACAATAATTTCAGGAAATGTGACCACAAAAAACCAAATCCCAAGAAAATCAAAGAACAATACGAAGATTTTTATACCCGCCAATTACTACATCGTCATCAAGAGCTGATACATTTCAGTAAGGAAGTGAGTTGAATTTTTACTTATCCTTTTCCTTCCCAATGTGCATCTGAATGCACATTTTTTTGGTAATGCTATCATACCAAGACAAAATTGTCCCGCCTATAATAACGCATAGCGTTCTCCTTCCGTTCACATTAAGATTAAAATCAACATGAGTTCAGAAAAGTGTTTGTGCATTTGAATGCACCTTGGGAAGTACCATTACAAACCCTATATTGCGAATGTGCATTTGGATGCACATCGGACAGGTACCACTACAAATGATAAAATTGCTTGGATAGGAAGAGGTTATACATTTTCTTAACACTTGAGCACTCGTATTAATGTAAAATCTTAGAATTTTATACAAATAAAGGAAACTGTGGTGATATAATGGTAAAATAAAAGCAGATGAAAACACAGAGAAATTATTCCTACATAAGTATGTCCAATTTGACCCAGATTTGAGAATTTGCCCTTACTTCAATACTAACTCTCAGAATATCTCAAAGATGTATCATAACAAAACCACTTTCAGAATTGGCTCTTCAAGAATTTCATTTAACAATAGAAGTGCTTAATGTATTGTCATGAACATATCTTGAAGTAAGGTTACAGAATATTCAATTCTCAAGTGAATATATTTTTTTTTTTTTTTTTATAATTTACTAAACTTGATTTGTTGTTGTTGTGAATTGGTACTTTATTGATGTATTTCCCATATTTTTCTCTACAAACATTTATAATTTCTATATTTCAGTTCAAACAGTTTCAATCCCCATTCATCCACCTGCTGCTAGTTCCGATGGAGATAATGACGGTCATACTCATCTATCTCCTTTCTGTCATGGGAGACTTTACCTACATGACTCGGATAAAACTCATCTTTCAATTCTATCTAGTATATTGGGGTCAGTGTCATTTGGTTTTCCAGTCAGAGCAGCTGGACGAATGCTACAGTTTGGTTCGGACAGCTGTCTACCAAAGCTTCTGGTATAAACTTTCGGTGACCAATCAGAAACTGCTCTGTCTCATGATAAGACAGGCTCAAGAACCGAACCACTTTAAATTCATGAAAGGTTTATCAATCATAAATAATCGCTACATTTTGAACATCACTAGAACTTATTACTCGATTGTAAATTGTATTCGTCTTATGAAAAGCGGTAGATCGTAATGTTAATTTCCGCATCTCTAAAAAGAAATACCTTTCGTTCTCTCAGAAAATTTCAAGTACGAGGAGTCATTGTAGAATTGTAGATCCTTCAATGACAGTCGAGATAGGTTTTTACTGTACTCAATACTAGCATATTTTGAACCCAATTTACTATTCCTTTGTGAACTTCAAAAACATAAACATTCGTAATTGAATGTTTTTATCTTAAACCTGTGATTTATTCATAGGCTACAGGAGGAACCAAATTGGTTATTTCGACTGATAAGTCTTACATTGTTAGTCTAGTGTTTAAGACGCTAGTTGCTAATCCAGGTATCATAGCGATCCGTTAGTTTGAATCCCACCCAATTTATGAATTTGTCTTGATTTATTTGAGTATGTGACCACATAAAGGCTCTGAAGGTTAGGTGGTAGAAAATGCTTTGAGCATTAACTTCTTCTCGTGGTTTCCTTCCAGTAAAGAGTATTATAATTATTATGTTATTACAATTCTTACAGGGCCAACAGTAAATTTATTTCTCCTGTCAATACTATTTTCCGAAAAGTTTTGTATTTACTAGCTAGGACACACATACTGTCTAAAATGAAAATGTCCATAAACTACAGCAACAATTATGTATTCAAATTAGGTAATAATAGATACACAAAAACTTTCATATTACAAGTGTTTTCAGGAAGTGTAAATAAAGTCAAAATACCCGTTTGCTATATGTATTTCGAAATCATATTGACGAAAGTATCCAAGTAGCAAGTCCTGGAAGAACCATCAGCAAATAAAGTTCTAAACTCACAATTTTGTGTTTGTATAAAATATTGACAATCATGATTTCTTAAATTTGAAAATGTTTTAATGTGGTTTGCTATGCCCACTTAACTTACCTATTTTAAAGCTAAGACAATTCTTCATGAACTTTAAAAAAAAAAAATAATAATAAAGAAAATGCAAAACTCATTAAAAAAAATACAGAACTGTGCAAATTTAAACCTAATAAAATTATCATGTAATGTATTTTATAATTAATTTTTACAATATATCATAATTACTAGCATATTTTATATGTATATTCATTTTTATGTTAATGTTTTAAAAAAAGATGAGTGATTTTTTTTTTTTTTTAAAGATGAGTGTTTCACACCCGTTTTTATTTCGTATCCATGAAACAGGAGCTACTGTAGGCGCTTGTGGTCTGTGTTGTAGCTTACCCATCCCGTACTATGCCTTCCCTCTGATAGGCGAGAAGTGACACAATACTTCCCAATTAGGTGCTGGGTCAACACAAGCGCACCGGAAGGTATCCCTTACAAACAATTGTAACCAAATTAAGAACACAAATTTTTGTCGGCACGGGCGATCGAACCCGGGACCTTCCGCATGGCAAGCGAGTGCTTAATCACTGAGCTAATCGCGCGCTCCTTATTATGTAATAATTATTTTATTTTAACTAGTTATTGTGTTCTCCGTTTTCATTTATTTTACTTTCGATAATTTCTAGTATTAGGAATCAGAAATATTGAGTTCGCTTTTGTTGTCTTCTATTCGTAATTTAATAATTTCAAGCGTTCAGAGTAGCTTCCTGAAAAAATATGTAAATGAACGCTCAAAGAACTTATAAGTATTTCTCTTGGTTCTATAGTCAGTAAAGTTTTAACAGCATCAAGAACCAACGGGAGAGAGCTTCATCTAACAAACACGTCATGTGTTAATCGCACAGCATCGGAAATATTCATAAATAAAAGCATTCAACTATTATGGCACTCATGGTAGGTGTGCTATGTGATTCATAGAATTCTGGAATATTTGCCGAGAAATATTTACATAGACACCGTGCATAACTGTTTGGACAATTGTGATGGCAAAGTCCTTGACGTTCGCTTTCACTTGACGTAACATACTGACCTCACCATTCCCTCCCATCGCTTAATTAGCGCCTCTCATCTCAGCATTCTCCGTGGCCAAATACCGGGCGAGTTTGCATACTCATCTTGGAATCCACCGATTGAAGTGGAAAGTTTATGATGTCATCAATAATCAATCACATTGTAACAATTGAATTGAAGGGTTGGTAAAAACAAAACGTATAAAAAACGGCTATCGTAAATGAATTGATTGTGAATTGAATTTATTTATGGCTAGTTCTGCCGCAGTCTGACATATAGTGTAATATTATCAAGGGCTTAATTTACCTACATCTTTGGACACGGAAATTTCCGGTTGGGTAGAATTTTTTTACTTAGTACTTTCGACAACCAGTGGCAGCAAAAAGAAAACAATGCTCAAGTTAAGGAAAGTAATCTTCTTATAATGTAATGGCACTAAAAAAAATGTGAAAAGGCTAATATTTCTTCACCACAAAGATGCCGTAATCCACTTTTTTTTTTATTATTATTATAATTTGTAGTGTCACTATTATTGTTGTTTATAATTTCTGCCATTACTCATGTCTCAATCAATTTCTACCTATTTCAGCAATGTATCTGCCCATCTCCGTCGCATAGGTTAATGAAGCCAGCCACAAGAGTGTCGATGGTTCGGTACCTGCGTGGCAGTGACGGCTGCCACGGAAGATTAATTAATTGATAGTCAATTAAGACAGCAGTGAACATGTAGAGAACAGTCTCCGCAGAAGTCGGGATGAGCTCCTGATCTCTAATGAATAGCAATTAGTGAAGTTCAATTCCTACGACTCGAGTTACAAATGACTTCTCCTGTTTGTCAACTTGGGAAGTCAATTTATCAATGAAGTAGTGGGTAGTACTAGTAGTATAATTATTTTAGACGTTCTCAAAATTTCCAAGAGATAAATTTAGGTAGGTTCATATCTATTTTCCTATTTTTTTAGGAGATAACTAAATTAGAAATACTTCTTAACTCGTACTTTGTGGCTCATTGTGACCGATCTCCTTAGCTCGAACGTTAATGCAGGACTGTAGCAGGCATGGAGGATGGAAGTCTATAGTTCCAGTCCCGAGATTGAGTTATGTTACCGAGAGGCAAGCTTCCTCTTGGTAGTGAGCTCGAAGAAATGTTTTATCTTTGAAATATACGGCTGTTAGTAAGGCAGTTTTGAGAAATTGTGTCAACTCGTTTGACTAACATAAAAATGGTAAACTCAACACGCATCAAGGTCAAATGGTTTCGGTTTCATTGTTTTTTTTTACATTATTTTTATTCATCCCCTCAATTATTCACTTCAAAAAAATCATTTCAGCCAGCGTCGATGGCATGTTGAATACACCGGTTCCCTTCAGAACACCGAAGTTAAGCGACATCCAGCGAGGTTAAGACTTGGATGGGTGACCATTCAAATTCTAATTCTCGTGACGCTGGCTTTTCCCGGCCCCACTCAGGCTGGGTGAGGTCAATGTGAGTAACAGGTTTGTGAGTTTCCTGCGAATGGAGGGTAAAACCCCCGTCGTGATATGACCATGGCAGTTGAAAGCAACGTTAAACCCCACTTAAAAAAAAAAAAAAAAAAAAATCATTTCACTATCACAAATCCAAATTTCATATCGTGTCAAAATTTCCGTCAAAATTATTCACATTTTTAAAATATTGTTCGTTTGTTTCTGTTTAAATGTTCCTGTTATAGAAGTTTTCTGTTTTCGTTGTACATTATTAACCAATTTATTCCTGTTTAATTTTTCACAAGAAACAGGATATGTAGTCCAAAACAATGTTCTAAGTCGTTCAAAGGGTTTAATACCCTATCAATCCACCACCTCAATAACACAACAATCATGGACAGGGGGAGTAAAGAAGTAAGAATAATCAGAAAAGTATAAACAGAAAAAAATAATTTGAAAACCTCCAATTTTCTGATTTGAACGTCCTTAATTATCATTACCTTGTAGCTATCAAGTCAACAGTCAACTTTGAGCATAAAGATGTGATTCTATCATTCTGCCATTCAGTGAACGTAAGTTTTCTATCGGTCAAAAGTCACAGGTGATCAATGAGATTTGCTATTCCCCCTGGGTATGTCAACTATGAAAGTTATTTGAAACTCTAATTTTTTGCATTATAGCCTAGAGAATTGAGAGGATCTTCTTTGAAAGGCAAAAAAATGTATTGTTTCTAAATTAACATGATTTTATAGTCGAATGGTTAAGGCTCTAGGCTGGTAATCCACATATTACAAGGATCCATGGGTTCGAATCACACTTAATTCGTTAATTTGTTCTGATATAGTTTCCATTTTGACCACATAATGCCACTGAAACAACTGCTGGACTAAGTGAACGTTTTAGTCCTGGTAGGACAGTACTTACATGTTAATTACTGTGGTCAAGAGGGTAGGACAAAAGATGTTCCAAGTCACACATTGTTATGTGTGAAAACAAATCAAATAATATAAAATAACAATAATGTTATTATACTTTGAAGTTTATGAAAATGAAATGTAATTTAAGAAATAATTCAAAGACTAAGTTGACAGAGACACCCTATGTTTACAAATGCATTACCAACACCAATGGTTAATTTGTCATCTCCACTAACTCCAAAGCAATTCAAATTGTATGATGTAGGTACTCGTACATTGATACAGTTCTGTTATACAAAAGCTAATTTAGGTAGATTGACATCTCCACCAACTGTGTAGAAATTTCACTTAGTTATTGATTTGGGTGATTTGACTTCTCCATTATTTGTTATAAGATTCATATTAGAAATCCAAAATGTTAGGTATTGTAAGTCAGTAATCGTGATCAAGCCTACGAGTTAGGCGAAACTTAAGTCGGTGAGTGAAAATTTAATTTAAAAGAATCCTAGTTTTATATAATATTACAATACCTTGACTTCTCCACTAACTTTAAAGGAATTTGGTCTTATTGTTTTTCTACTTCCGTTAAATTTCTCTTATTAGAAATTGGAAGCATTGTGTTGGTTTTTGTCAAAATTTTCATATTTTTGGGTGATTTGATATCTCCACTAACACTATTTGACATCTCCATAACGTAATTGGAATTTTATATTGTTTTGGTTAATTTGTCATCTGTTCTAAATCTGCAGCTACACTTAGTGAGTTAAAAATATACTTAACAAAATAATTCTCACTAAACTGTTGTCTGACTAAGAGATACCTCAGACATTGCGTCATTCTAAATATTAAATTAAGTTTCATTTCGTCTGGTGGAATTTTGATTAATTACTTCCAAAACTATTAATGTGAAGATGTGCAGGAACCATTGTGGGTACCTTGGGTTCATCCGAGTAATGCCTATGTTAATTAGAGAGAAATTGAGCATTGTATATAAATCTTCTAAATGGAATTTTTCGGTGATGTCTGACTTATAGAAAGTAGGAAGTTCCAAAGAGAGAAGAACGTTTTAACCATCCGAATAAATTTGTTCAAAAATAATAAATTTTGTCAATATCTCTCATTCATTCGGATTGGTAGTGATAAAGACTTTGTCGTTACTAATCAAAAGTACATAAATCAAACAATGTTGAACAATAATCAACTTTAGACTGTAGTTATTTGTCTCGCGTAGGATTTTGTCACAGAAGGATGTTCAAATCAGTTTTGTCCGTGTGAACAACATATAGTGTAGATAGATAGGAAAACAAACTGCAATATCGTAATAAAATTATTGCATACAGCATACTGATAATTTCCTCCAGTTTTCCTTTCCACAGTACCAATGGTGTCTCGCTTGCCAGAGGACTATAAACAGGGAAAAGACTGCCCAACCCTAACATGACATCTAGCTTGTAGTTTTCCGAAGAGTTTAAATGCTTATTATGAAAAGGCCCAAGTCATCACGATGAACGGCATAAGTCATTCATATTTGGTTGAGGACGAGCCAACTAAACTTGGCTGAAGACCAATATCCACCCCAAGGCCCCTCGACTATAACCATGTTGGTTACACCAAAAAGAACAATAATACACAAGGTATCAGCACTATAACCATTTCTCATATTGCAAAAAAGAAATAGAAATTGCTTGCAAAGCATGAAAGTATTTCGACCCTATTCCTGAAGCGGCCTCAAATCTGCGGTCCTCTGCTTTACGAAATCAGGTTGAACCGCCTTCCCCAAGAATCTAGTTTTCCATTCACTCATCCAATATGTCAGGTTTTATACAGGCCACTGATTTCACGTAGAACCGGAGACTAATTGAAGCGGATTAGCTGTGTATTTTCGCTAGCTGATAATGTATGTGATTCACGAAAGATTTCGAATAGCGATGAGTGTTCCGGCCCAATAACTGACGTCATCGACCCCGAAGTAAACTTCATGGAACACCGGACAGATGGCGATAAAAGATTCCGGTATTCCGATGTTTGATCGTTAGGTTCCTATTTTTTAGGAAGACTGGAATTAATGGATATTTAACTTTAAAAAAGTTAGTCTAACTTGAGCTAATTTACGTAAAAGCGATATAAAAAATACAAACTAATATACGTAGATTACAGAAGTCAGAAGAGTTCTCTTGAATCCAGGTTTGACTGTATTATTTTTTTTTTTTTTTGTATTGCATATATATCTCCCTTGCCTTTTCCCTTATAAATCTAGTGACTTCTGGGGTCGGCTCTTCTGGTGCGCAGATTATAAATTCTTCTATTTGCTATGTCTTCTTCAGGTATGTTGTTTCTTTCTAATCTCTTTTGTTGTTGTCTTATCCATGAGTGATTTGGCATTCCTCTTGTACATTTTCATTTATTTTCATGACTTGAAGTACCACATGATCTTCGGGTCTTCGTTTAATGTGGCCATACCATCGTAGTTGCTTTTCTTCAATTTTCTTTGTTTTTTTTTTTGTATTGCTTATTATTATTTGTTTTTTTCGATACAGAATGGGGTTCAGGCCTGTGGTCCGGAAGGAGGAAATTACCTATCTTTATTAGAGGTAGGTAATCGGTCTCCATGAATTGAACGAGGAACAGAGCTTTCATATTATGTATGTGCTGTATGTAGGCACCTAACAATCAACGAAAGTTTGTCAAGAGTACGCTCCAGGTGGATTTATTCAACATGTAACACAGTTTATGTGTTTTTTATATAATTTCTTTCTTCACATCTCCATTATAATGAGCCGAAAGTAAAAAAGGATTTTTTTCCAGTTAATAAGAAATCAGAGTAGATGTTTGCAAAATAAAGTACTTCTGAAGGTCGTTCTTGAAATCGAACATGATTATTGACATGTTGAAAAAAAAAAAAAAAAAAAAAAAAAAAAAGAAAGTAAACACTTAATAAAAATAATTTATCTGGTCGCCAAAAACCTACTTACTTTCTATTAGTGTGGAGATTTTTTATATATACCTCTAGTTCCATTTGCTACTTTGTGGTACCATATACATACTGGTTTATTAACACGTTCGTTACCAAGCCAATTTTTTCAAGTTTTACGTAGGGACCAGGCGGTAAAGTCGCTGTTGCATCCTGGGTACCAAAATGATTTTTTTTGCATATTTGGCATCGTATTTGTACAAGAATCGATCCTATATCTGTTCAGTCTGTTCTAATACTAACAACCTACCTCAAAAAGGCCATATATGGATGTCCGGTCCCTCGTTAAAATTTTGATAACGGCCACATGTGTGTTTCGGTCCCTCGTTAAAATTTTGATAACGGCCACATGTGGCCGTTCGATAACGAACGTGTTAAACCTCTCAGCACCTACACATTGTACAATTTCATTTAAAAAATATTGTAATTACCTATTATTGCTTTGATCTCCTCAATGATAAGTTAAGAGTAAACGTGTTTATTATAATAAAATTTGATTGTTGCATAATATTTTTTTTCTTCAAATTAATGATGAATTTAAGCAAAAGAGAAATGAAACTTGTTTATAGTGACATAGTACTGTCTTGAAAAAAAGGTCCAAATTGACTTTTTAAAACCAAATTTATTGTTAAAGTGATTCTTCACGAGAAAGAAACCAAAATTACAAATCTCAATAATTTAAATGAAATATTGAACTATGATGAACGTAGAAATTAAAAAAAAAAATTATCTCGTACTATACATGTAATATTTAGGTACCTTACCTATTTCAATTGTAAGTAAGAATAATTAATGTAGTAAAAAGTCCTGGCTTTAGCAGAAGAGATTCTTATAATTTTAACCAACATTCCTCGGGTACGACAGTAGAGCCAGAACTTCCTTGCATCAGCTTTATTTACTTAGCTATACAACCTGTGATATTTGTATTCATTTGTCATAACGGAAATTCCTTTGTCTGTGGTGAAACATCAAACAAAACATACAAAAACCACAATGTTATCCACGAAAAACTTAAAAGACGGAATTCTTGATAAAAAGGAAGACGAGCTTACAAGTGACCTCATGAACCCACAGCAGAGCTAGAGATCTCGGGAGGTCACTTTCACTTTTGCATCACAAAGTTCAAAGAATTTACATAAAAACTATGTAAGTATCTCCGGAGCTATAAATATAATTATTACCATCTGTGTATACACCAGAAGCTGAGTCCAGCAGATTCAAAACTGTACAAACGAATTAGTATCTACTTCTACATACACACACACACATACCACAATCTTCTTATTGTTAAAGATAAGTAAGTAAGAGTATGTCCGAGAACCCTTGAACTGTAAAATACCTTTGCAGGCCTATTAAAATAAGAAGGTGCATTAATGAGTAGCACTAATATTTCGGAGCTCATGGTTGGAATTCCTGAATTGTAGGGATTTTCTATTACACTTGTGTTAATAATCCCTACAATTTGGCTCATTTTAAGTTGCAAGGTTCATTTAGTCAATGGTTAACTCCCAATAGTTTTAATCTAATTTGTTGGATCAAATTGTCATTGATAGACATACCAACAGCACTAAACAGCTCAATTTGTCTGGACGCACCTTGGCTGTGAACTTAGAGCAAAAACTATGGTAGGCAAGAGTACGCGAAATTCACAAAGCCAAGGCAAGTTTCTCTGACTGAATATCATTAAGGGCAACACCAGCAACTTCTTGTGCGAGCGCTTTGCCTTGCAATGGTGCTTCAGAGTGCCCATGAACATAAAGCACATGGTTGGTTGAGAAGGTAATAAAATGAGTTCTTCATGAGTGATACAGCCAATAGAATCCTATAGCAAAGTGCACTGGTAGTCAAGTGGTCAACGCGCTAGTCTGGAAATCCAGGTAGCTTAGGGATCCGTTGGTTCGAATCCCACCCAGTGCATGAATTTTTCTTCATTAATTTGAGTTTGTTTGACCACATAATAATGAAATAGAATATTCTCCCAATTTTATCTATAGATAGTTATATTCTTTAATACGAGGTTTGGCTATTAAGTTCGTAGACTCTTTCCATAAAACGATGTGTGTTTAACTTACCCAACTTTAGTAGTTATCCCCTTCAATGTACTCCCCTCCTCTATCCCTACAAAGTTCTAAGCAAATTTTCCATTGATCGAAACAGCGGTGGAGGTCATTTTGTGTGAGGCCTTTCAAGACTTTTGCCGGTTTTTTCTTAACGTCATTTACGCTGTCAAATCTGGTACCTTTCAGGGTAGATTTGATTTTTTGGGAATAACTAAAAGTCTCACGGGGCCAGGTCGGGTGATTAAGGAGGGTGTTCCAACACTGGGATGTTGTACTTGGATAGGAACGTCTTCACGGAGAAGGCACTGTGGACAGGCGCATGGCACCATTTTTGCGCAAACCTTTGTCATGTTGAAATTTTTGTGCAAAATTTGTCTCACACATTATTAATTAATTTTAAGTGTATCAGCCATTAGTCCTAGAGTTAATCTACGGTCAGAACGAATCATAACACCAATGTTTTCAATGTTTTCGTCAGTTTTTGAGGTTTGGGGGCGACCAGGACGTGGATCGTCCTCAACATCTTCCTGACCACCTTGAAACCGTTTAAACCACTTATAAAGCGTTGATCTTTTCAAACATGACTCCTGGTACACTGTCTTTAACAAAGAAAAAGTTTTACCAGCAACTTTTACGTAAAATTCAATAATCACTCGTTGCTCAACGTTTGTATCAATCATAATTCCGGCAAAATTAAAAAAGGTGTCTTGCGCGTCGGGCTATCACAACAGAACTAATTACAGTACAGGCATGTGACAGCTATCAATCAAAACACAAGACTTGAAGCTTTCTAAACATGTTCATCATATCTTCCTAGCATGGACAGCTTTTGCGTAGCGGCTCGCGTCTACGAACTTAATAGCCAAACCTCGTAGATGACATTAAACTCTTTGAAAACGTAGGCCATTTCAAGCTACTATGATTTTAAAGGAAAGGAACCCTTAAGATATCAAGAATGTATTCAGTCATATATGACATGTTGGACTTTAAGAACCAACAATTTGTTTCAGGTACTAACAAACTCTCATGTGCTCTACCATGTTCGTCAAATGCTTCTTTTACTTTCAAACACACAGAATGGCCTCTAGAAATATCTCTAAATCGAAATACCACCTTACTATGTCTATATCGACATAAAATGCTGCAGCTCTATGTCAGTATGTATCCGGCAAGATGTTGGTAATCCAAATGAAAGAGAAATTTTTCCATTACATGCTTTATCAATATGAACTTTTATAAATTGCAGTCTGGAGCAGGTCTCGCAAGTGCATGCTTGGTTAGTGCAGTAATCACTGCCTTGTCTGCGGGTTCTCTCAGTAGTTGCCTCACTCGTCTCACTACTTACTCTTCTCAGAGACTAGGAACTATAGGAAGTTTTTTGTCAAGTTCATAGCCAAAGCCACCAAATACAGATAAATATCAAGTGTCGAGGGAAAAACCTGCGAGGGCTATTTTTGAATTAGGATTTTTGGTTTTTGACATAGTAATAATGTGTTCATGGTTTATGACAGTAAAACTAATTAATCAAGTTATTAAATTGAGGGTAATAATAATGATAAGTTCAGAAAAACATTATCTCACTTCTCTCCAGCATTCTTTTTTGCATTATTTTATGGTTACTTCAACTTGAAAAATGCTAGTTTCAGTTTGGAGACCAAACAAGTTATATGTCATATCTAAAATATTCAGGAATATTTGGTGAGACTTAGATCTTAGTTTTATACAATTTCTCAATTCTCCATCTTAATACTCATCTTAATATATAAATGTCAAGTCACTGAACATGATGATCATCGTTACAGCCCAAACGTATCTAGGAAGCTGAATTGTAGTACTTTGTCTTATAGTCTATGTGCATAAACGCATTTTCGAATTCCCTACACACTCCTTGGTGAAAGGTTTTTGCTTCACGCCATGCTGCCGCAAAGCGGGCGTCAGCCGTTGTTTATATAAATGTACATTTGAAGTATAATAGTAGCCCTGAAGTATCAAAGCGATTCCGGCGCATACCTTTAAAACAAATAAAAAAGTAGTAACTACTCAACTCTTGGATTACATACACAGGTAATGTATGTTGCAATTTCAGTCGTCTCGTAAACTTTATCTAAGGACCTCAAAGATTCTGCATTCACTTTCATATATGAACTAAAGGCAAGATCGGTTCCTATGTGACTAGAATTTGCACACTGAAGGCTTGCAGTATTCTCGTCGCTGCTATTTGAAAGTTGCCGCTTGTTCTGTGCTATTACCCGGTAGAGTTGGCATATTTCAAGCCCACTATGTAATAACTATTAGAAAGCAAAATGTAGAAGTAGTTTTGTGTTAACCCGCTGGATGAATGGTAGGTAAGTCAAGTATGGTTGAGTGTGGCAGGGATACAACATTGTGTGAGCAGGCGAACTTCTAGATAATGGAATCTAACTTTTGATATTAATTTTAATTTTTTTGGTATAGATTTGATAGAAATTATAATATTCCTATGAAACAAGATCCTATATTCAGAACTACAGAATTATTTTCGAACTGATCTTTTGATTACTACATAGAAATTCCAAGTTCAGGCAGAGGTCAATAAATAATTAACGAATAGTGAAAGGAGTATCTCGAAAAATTCTTTATTTTACATAATGCATCACAGATTTCGTTTTCTTTTCCACTTTAAATTTAATATCAAATGGAGCATACAGTATCTATTAATTTTTTTATACACATGTTTTAATTTCAGAGCATTAGTATTGTTTTATCAAGTTCGTGTGTAATAAATTTGTGAATCCATTGTATCTGTCATGGAAGCTAATTTTATTAGAACATTTTTTTTATCTAGTTTTATTTTAATATTTTCGACCATCCTTTTTGAAAATATAATTGTAATTACTGTGAAGCCCAGCTACTGCGGTAACCCACAGAATGTCAGGTACCTACTGTAAAATATTTCCTAATGTACGAGTACAAGAGCATAATTAATTTGAATTTTAAAACAGCCTTTACCGACATATGTTTGGTAGAAACATAGAAGAGAAATAAAATGATTACTTATTAATATGTGCCCTGCAGGCTTGTAGCAAAACTCGAAGACAAAACTTTCTTCGTCCTTCAGAGAGATTAGCAAAGTTGACTTTCAAGGTGAAGTGGCTCAGACCAGGACCACATTTTATAAAATAAAAATCACCGGTTCTTAGAGGGAAAAAAATGGTCTCGTTGACCAAATATTTTTTTTTGCTACACGGTAAAGTAGTACGATTGGCAGTTGGTAGGTCATTGGTGGAATAGTAGAGAGTAGTAGAGTATGTTTGAGGTCAACAAACCTGGAATTTAGTTTGAAGAGTTAAAAAAATTACAATCACGAGTCTTGTTTTATTTAGTTTTGACAAAACATACGATTTTATCAAATCCAATTTAATGGTTTAGGTTGAAATTGGATATTTTTAGTTTTGATGAATGTCCAATATATCCAGGTATCAGGTTTAAATTATTCAGATAAGTAAAGTAAAAAAAATTGGTTAAAAATAAATTCTAAAAAATTCGGTCATAGTTGACCAGGAAATCAGGTAATTTCAAATACAACTTGGTTTCTTGCAGATTTATTATTTCAAATTCCAGTATCATACTTAATTCAGGAATTCTTTTACTCCTTTTGAAGGAGCAACGGGGTTTTATTTTACTAAACGGAACTGATAGAAAATGATTAGGTACATAGTTGAAATTTTTTAGGTTAAGATAAAGAACATATTAGGTCAGAGAGAGGTCAATGTATCCTGTATATAGGTTGCATCAACTGTTTGCATTACCATGGGCAGATGTTGAAGGAGCTCAAATGTGAAGGTACCCTGATTCCTCGAAACAGATCAACAATTGATTGAAAAAAAATTTCATTTCTTTGCAGAATGAACCAAAAGTTTCTACAGCCAACCCATAAAATGTGTATTAGAAGGATAAAAACTGATTTTGCCTTTTCTTTCGAAAACCTATTTCTTCTGCTGCACCCGCTTCTCTTGAAGTTTGAGATATAATGGAGCCATTGTGTCTACACTAGATACATACCATACCCTTTTCATTTCCCTGGACCATGCTATCATTGTCATCCCATCTTGGATGATAGTTGGCGCATGGACCCAAAGTTGGATGATAGTTGGCGCATGAATCATGATAGAACACGATGTACCACTGTATTCAACTTTGAGTGTCGACGTAGAAATTCTGACAGTACTTTTTGTGCAGCTCAAATCACGTAAAATATTATCTTTCACCATTTGACTACTAACACAGTTAAAGAATTTCAATGGATTTCTTCAGAATTGCAACTCTTACAAAACCTATTATTTAAAAAATATATACATATATGTACGTATAAATACAATTTTCTTCCACTTCATATTTTTTGAAGGTGTGTTGGGAATAGCTATTTGCAAAATTAATAGAGTAAATAGAGTTATTTGATTTTATGATCACAGGATGGACACGGAAAGTTCCTCAAGCAAATAGACAAAATAGCTGACGACTATAGAAACCTTCCACTGATATTTTTGTCATTCAATTGTGAATCTTGCCTTTGTTTGCTAAGTCCATTAATAGTGAGGACTGAAATGTGTTTATGTTGTTTTTGTTAATAAACATCATCATAACACCGTTTCCCAGTTATTTAACAGGTACCTACTACTAGTGAAAGTTCCACAACAATAGCCGCGGAATTACATTTATTTTAGAGATTATGTCGGCAACTTTTTTTTGATGATTCGTAGATTTAAATTATATCTAGATATTATGTACTTGTATACCTTTCTGGTGTACACTTGTACAGTGTTATTAAATCGAGAACTTTTGTATATTCGTGACTTAAAGTTCAGTATCCAAGTAATGTTCAGCATTTCATACACTTCGGGCCGAATTATAAAATAGGATTACAACAAAGATTAGCCGTCCCTCGGGCCAGAGTTTAAGCCAATCTTAGTGTATGTACTATATCATACATAGTGTATGTACAGTATGTACTATGTCATACATACTTACAAAGTGTATGAACTGTAGTTCGACTTGAGGGACGATCCGTAATCGTATTTTACAATCCAACCCATAATACACATAAAAATGAGTGGATAAAAATAATAAACGGTTGGGTGTAAGAGATTGCCGCAGGCAATAACCTCCCCCTTTAGTCAGGTCATTAGTATTATTTTCTTCTTTATTATTTATTTTCAAACTATTTTATAGTGTAAATATCGTACATTACTTTGTTCTCCTAATAAAGATGTGTATAATAATAATAAAGCTACTACAATAGATCTGCATTTTTTTATCAGAGATATTATTTTGGGATTTGAGCGATAAAAATAATATCTAGCATTTTATATTATGTGATTTTTATTATTATTAGTCATCTATTATTTTATCAAGGCAAAAGGTAAACTATGGCATAGAGTAATAATAATAACTCTTTATTAACACGAATAAATAATTTTGACAAAGGGTTTTTTGTCAAATTTATTGTCCTATGCAATCTCTGCCATCAAACCCATGAAGTGCCTAAAAGTTTTCCAATATTGCACAATCTGGGGAGTAAAATTTCCAAATAATTTTAAATACGTACTAATTCATCATAATTAATTTTTTAACGTGAATGTGTCATGTTAAACTATAGAAAGTATTAAATGCACTGTGAAGAATTAAACAAAGAAGATAAATTAATTTATAGCTCTGTAAGGAAATTCGTTTTTAGATACATAGGTAATAGATTTTTTTATTAGGTATCCGAAGATCTAAAGAACTCCTTTTTCCAGCTGTCTGAAGTAATTAAAATGGCAAGAAAACATTTTTTTGTTCGTGAGTAGGTGTAATAAAGTTGTCATCTGTAATATTTGTATAAGAATTCTTTATTTCAGCAACAAAGAAATGATAAAAATTTCAAAACCCGACAAATCTCCGAATGGAATGAATGAAATGTATTGCACTAAACCCATGAAATGAATGAAATATATCGCAACTAATTAGCACTGATCGTGCTGAATAATCCAAGCTAAATACCCCAACCCAATTTGTAGCATGTTTCTCTGATTCATCTCATTATGTGATCTGGGGTTCATTATTGGGATCTCACGATTTATTACCTAACCATGTTTTGAGAGGAATCTCGAAATTTGTGTCTGACATAATTTATTTAACATGGGTTGTAAAACTGTTGAATACTGTAGTAGATGATTGGTTGATGTAGAATATTGTAGATCCACTCGCTGATGCAACTGAAACCAATAAAAAACAATTCTAAAAAGTATCCATTTCAGAAACCTACTAACTGCATTATTTGATCCCAAAACGAGACTGATTTTCACCTTGGAATTGTGGTTTTCTCATGTCGCAAACATGGTATTATTATTTATCTATCCATCTATATTCTATGGTATATATTATTCTATGGTACTGTCGAGTGTGGAAGTTTTTTTTCTCAGAAAAATCATTCTAGGGGACCTTTAAAATGTAAATGTCGTTGAACGGAGATATTGACTCTAAATAATAATTACTCTTTAGTGAAAAGTAACCAACAGGCGAGGTTAATGCTCAAAGCATTTTCTACCACCTAAGCCTCAGAGTATTATTATTATGTGGTCACAAACTCAAATTAATGAGGAAAAACTCATGCACTGGGTGGGATTTGAACCAACGGATCCTTACGCTAGCTGAATTACCAGACTAGCGCGTTACACTTGCCTACCAGTGAACGGTGGTCAAGTGGTTCAAATTGTATGTCATCTATTTGTAAAATGGATCATCTCCTTTGTGATTTGGAATTAAATCTTCATTGTCTTAGAAGGCTTGAAAATGATCTCAGGACTGGTCCTAAGGGCCAAATTATGAATCAGGATTAAAGTTGATAAGCCAGACACACCCTCAATTCGTAGTTTTAACCAATCCTCAGATCAGAATAATAATAATAAAAAAAAATTAGTCTGGCTTAACCGAATTTTAATCTTGTTTGAAATTATCCAAGTGTGTCAGCACAAGATTGGAACCTCCTTCATGTTAACAAAATATAGCAATATACTATCAAAACAGTTTAGATAAAGCAATATAAAAATTGTATACTCTATTCGCAACTTTATTTTATTTTGTAATAAAACTGTTTTAAATGGCCTGTTCAAGAGTATTGCACGCATAAGTACTTAATGAAGTTTCTATTATTGTTTAAAAAACTATTAACCAACCATTCATCGTCACTTCTAATCTTTAATTAAAAATTGTCGTAATTTTTTCCGATCTTCTTACTAGTATTTACGATCTCACAACCAGTATAGTCACCTTGTCTGTCTATATGTTCATTGAGTTCTGTACTGAGTGTCTGGTCTGGGTATAGCAGCTCTCAGTGTTGTTACCAAGTCCTCGGCAACCACTTTCTCTTGGGCCGAGGTTCCCAGCTAGTGGGGAATATCCAAACCCTTGGTAATCACCATTCATCCTCCGGTCACATTTACTTTGCGTCCTTCAATTTCGTCTACTTTTCTCCGAGTAGTGGGACTGTCGGGCGATCACTCTTCCTCTCGTTTGGTGTCTTCTTCAAATCAGTAATGTTCTAACTTTTCAATTTTGAACATCGAATTCCGATAATCGAGCGACCAATTGACTTAACTTTTTTAGAGATAAAAAAGTTCAACATCGTGAAGTTAAACTTTCGTCTAGTCGTCGAGAAACTAGATTTTGAAGAGTTTGCTTTTTATAAAAAATATTTTGCTTTTGACTGATTCAAAATGATCAGAGAAAATATAGTTTATAGGTGATTTTCGGAAATGAATTTCAGTGAATTATTAACTAATTGTTTTTTCACTCCCATATTGTCTCAATAAGAAGTTCTTCACTTTATAAATAAGAATCTGTGATTTTGAATTACCCCAGTGAAGTGCATATCGTGCCAAGGGATCCGGCACTTATTGGACCTTTGGAAAATCTGTTGTCAAAATGAGGATTACATTATTCCAGGTATGTACAGATATCATACACGAGTTTTGTTGTTGTTGAAATCAACCTTATTAATTCTGTTGGCTAACACCAGAAAGTCCCACTATTTCTCTCAACAAATCGTATGTAATTATTTCAACTTTAGAGAAATTAATGTATTGTTGTTTTTCTTATTTTATTTTTTGTGTTTCGAAAAAATTAAGGAATTCAAGATGCAAAAAATGTAGCTATGAGTAAGGAATAGGGATATTAGCGATCAGTGATTTTTAAAAAATGCTATTATTTTACTAGAACTTGTCATTTTTGGTCCCGTTCATCAGTGACACCAATCATTCATTCATTTAAAAACTTCCCTGAAAATTTCGAATTAGAATTTTTAAAGGCCGAATTATGAAACAGAATTTAAGGATGCCAGACTGTCGCTCAAGTCGAGATACATTGTTCTGTGATAGGTTGCAACTCCGATTTGAGGCAGAGTTTGTCATATTTTAACTTTAATCCTGTTTTGAAATTTGGCCTTAAAAAGGGACAGGTTTGGCGTCAGAAAAAGTTAAAACTGTTCCACTAGGATTCCTGGATTAAGAGAAGGAAAACTCAAAACTCTTTTCTCGGGAAGAGAAGAAAATTTTCCCTTTTACCCCACACTTCCTCGCTCCGTCACTTAATCATATTCATTAGAAAAGTTTATCTCTACATCAAACTCTCAATGAAAGAAGAATAAATATAAAAACTTGGAACTTGTTCCTGGGCTGTTACAACCTGGCTTGTTAGCTGAGAGTCAACAGGGTGACCTGGAGGAGAAAGTGCCCAGGTTTCAACCTACTAGAACCTGCTTTGATGGCATTATATTATTTAAAAAATATCATTAAAAACGAAACTAAAAAAATCTGTAAAATGTAAAGATCGACAAAAATAAACAGTATTTTTCAAGAAAAAAAACCCGACTCCATATTGGAAAAAATAAATTATAAGCTATTTTAAGTCTATAAATATTGAAGGAATCTCAAAGTTCATGTTTATCTCAGACGTCTGAATGGTACACTAGCTAAGATGTTTGGTAGTCCTCAAAAATCAAGATAAATAGTCTTAAAATCTACTTCAGCACGGTTACTTCATTCAAATTACAGACAGTATGACATTTTGGTGGTGGTGCTGGCGAAATGGAGCCCATTTTATTTGACAATCATACACGATATGCTAACACGAAAATGTGCTACCAACAATTAGTGCACTAGTAAATGTCAGGTGAATGCAATCGATCGCTTGTCTGCATACTTTACACATTTCATTAAATCTGACACCATCCAAACGGGTTCCTTCTTAGAAAAATACATAATGAATACGAGAACAGCCCACTCCTCCAGACGGACAGCCACAATTTCAGGAGCAATAAAGCAAGTTGTAATTTTACTTTCCTTATCCTATAATAAGGAAAGTATTGTATTTAATTTATTACACTCTTAAAACGAAACCATTTGTGGACTTAAAAGGTATCAATTCACATCTGAATTCCTCCTTTCAAATGGATCACAATGCCCAAATGAACCTCAGGAGAAACGCCATTACGCTTCAGGATCAATTTAAAATTCTCTCAAAACATCGTGAACGATTGCAGATAACCGAAACAAGGAGAGCGCAGAATTCTCAAGTGTGCATTTCTAACTTGCTAAAGTAAAAGTAGAAATGGCGAGGACGATAAATCATTTGGATCTTGTGAGAACTACTTAGCCATTATGAACTAAAACTAAACAGTCTAAACGCCCATGGTAAAAAGTACCTTCAGGTAAAACTAATACTCATTGTTTAAGTTCATGTCGTTTGTTAGAGTCAGTCTGAAACAGAAGAAACACTAAAGAAGTACGAATGATTTATCAGAATGAATATCGTATTAACTACGAGTATTTATATCTTATTTCATAAATTCATACAACAATTTTTAATTCAATACGATTTTTTCTAATTAAATATTTGGTGATACAAAATAAATTCAAATTTATGATTTCTATCATGGTAAATTATTCGATTGATAAAAAAGACTCTTATTCATAATCCCGTAGAGATGGAAAATCTAATTAAGGTAGTCGAGGGTCGACGCACATACTTATTCGATACAAATGAAGACCTTTCCCTTGACATGGGGAATTTATCATAACATGATATATTATGAGTGAGTCAGAAGAAACAGAAAAGTGAGAAGTTGTATTCGATGTACATAAATATCAGAACATACCTGAACAGAACACGACAAAATAAATTGGCATTTATAAAATTAAATACCCGAAAATAACGTGAGTACACATCATATAAAGGCATTAGAATTATTGTACTTAAATGTGCGTTTAGGAATAATTCAATGCAAAACAAGAGCTCTTCTCTGCATCATCCTTTATACAAAACTTTACTCACAAACTTTTACTGTCTTTAATACGTTCTTCGTAATCTTGTTCCTATGGAAAACATCAAACAGTGAATATAAAAGTTATTGTATATTTTATTTTTAAAACAGCCTATTAAAGGGGGGAAAAATAATGGATAAAGTAGGTAACAAAAAAAACTACGTGCAAGAAGAGCATTTTTTATTCTCTCCATTTTTATTATCTTTTTAATTAATTTTTATATTATCTCCGAGGATTTCCTTTCACGGTTTAAATCAGCAATTAATTACAGAAAGCACGCTAAGCTATTTTAAAATTTTCCTCGTAGTAATAGGTATTATCTTTCCATACCTATCCACGTGTTTCTATGGTTTTCTTGAGAAAATAAACCATGTAAAATCAAAATAGTGAAATCGTTGTTATATTTCATATTGTACATACTCGTACATAGGTACAAGTAGTATGGGTGCACAAATTTAATTTTACCCATATGGTCAATTCAATTTTTAAAAAATTGAGAGTATATTTGAAAATTAGGATAGGTTTACATTTATGTATAATAGACTTTCATTAGATCAGACTTTTGATTGTTTAAAGGAACTGTTCAAGTGGTTCAGGTGGTCGAAAGAATTGAGGGGAAAAACTCTCAACAAAATCGGTTGTTAACAAGTCAGGATGCTTGAGTATTCAATTTGCATTCAGTGAATCTCAGTCCATGGCGATGATACTGATTCCTAATAACAAAAAATGGAAAAGACTCTTATGACTAGTCAACATCTTTTTTTTTTTAAAACCATGTTAAGATTGTTAAATCTGGAAGCTTATTCAGGACATTCGGTTGATAAATGAGTAATCTACCAGCGCGTGCATCACGATGTCAGCAGCATCTTGTTGAAATTTTAAGAAGTCTTCAGATGCAGAATAATGAAGTAAACGAAACAGGTTTTACGATGTTTTATGATAATAATGAAGAAGACACACATCTTGCATCCGTATTTTTGTTAGATTCCTCTCGATCTCGAATGTTGATCTGATTAAAAAATATTTTGTTCCCAAACGAGAGTTCTTTCATTCTGTCTTCTGTTTCACGAGTATTCTAGCGTCACAAATACTCAGAAACTCAGCAAGAAAATGTTCAACAGGCAAATACAAATGAACAATGTCCAGCCAAAGAAAGTTTTGTTCTTTAAAAAACCAAACATATTCATTTCAGACGTTACGTTTGAAATTGGAAAAAATACAAGATGTTCAGGTGTAAACAATGTTTTCTGTAAAGCTTTTGTGAAAAAGCAAGAGATGGAAATCTTGGTTCCATTGAAAGATTATCATTCCATACAATCTACAACTAAACCAACTTGGGACTTGGGAGTCTAGTATGTATAACGTTCTGTTGTTGACGTGAATTATGGATTTAGGTCAGGTACTAAAATTTCCTATATTACTCCAGCTTTAGTGTCGCTACTAATTTGTTAGGTAGGTACTAGATACATAATAAATAGTGTATCTACAGAACTCTACATACATAAAAATAATATTGCTGGAATCATCGTGGAAAGCTTAGTTAATACAGTATAATTACATTTAAAAAAAATCTCCCTTTTTAAAATTACTTTTGTCCGTTTAAGTTAAGCATAAACATCAATTTAGTGTGCTTTCTAATTGACCCTAATTTTGCTTTACATTATGTGGGTTTGAATGTCCTAGAATCTTAGGTCACTTTATATACGAGGGAGATTAAAAAAGCTTATATTATGCCCACCCTGAAAAGCTCATTAACACGTAAATTTAAAATTGTTTTCACTAAAAGTCATTTCTTTATTTTGTTCATTGGAGAAAAAAAAAAATATTGGGTAATTAGGAATATGGCCGATTTTATTTTTGAAACGAAGAAAATAATAATAATAATGAATTTTTTAAAACAAATTTAGAATTTAAGGAAGTAAGAATAATAACTGCGAATACAACTTTTCTGTTGTTGAAACCTTTGTCTTGCTTTGTGTCCGTTGCTATACTATTTTCTCAGGAAGTAATTAAATTTTGGATTGGATTTTCATAAATTAAAACAATTTTGTAGCTACAGGATGAAGGATAAATTGAATTAAACTTTAATCTGGACATCTTCGATGGATTCCGAAGTGGGGCTTCTTTTTATTTTCCTCTGATGAGGAGATAATTGGATTAGGGAGTTGCTG
>CM044958.1:33498482-33526532 GCA_024516035.1 Bactericera cockerelli
TTTACATAATTTATATACAGTATATTTTTAAATACACGCATACGCAAATACCTATAAGATAATATACTTTGGTTTAGATAAGAATAATTAATATATAGGCTTTATTGACTCTCTATCAGTACATTTCACTTTGCAACTAATCGTACAAATCATAACGTTATTTCTTCAAAGCATCTTTCATGATTTGATCAGTGTGTGTACTAACCGTCTCCGCGAAAGATCATGACTTCGATTTCCGCCGGAGTTTTACCTTAAATTTGCTGAAAAACCAAAAGTTAGCTACTCGTAATTAACTCACTCAGCCCGCGTTGAATCGATAAAAAAGCTGCATCACGAGGTTTTTCAATTGGAACAGACAATCAACAGGTCTCAACCTCATTGAATTTTTTTTAATTTAGTAATCATACAAAAAATGGTTCAATTGAAGTATTGCAGGCTTTTACGTTTTAATGACTGCACTTGAACTGAGAGAAATGTCTAGTTTTTGCAGAATCCTGTTCCCCCAGTTACATATGAGTCGGCCAAAACAGAAAAGTGAGAAGTTGTACCAGATATTAGAAAGGAGATTCGTCTGGACAAGTAGTGCCCGCAGATCTGCAATGTGGCTGAACCACATATGAAACATGTTAATTAATCAGGCAATCTATCACGGATTGTTATGCTGGTAATTGTGCGCGAGATTGGAACAACTTCTTCTCTTACCACAGTATTGATCTCGTGTGGCTGCTACGACTTCATTGGTGTTGATGGGTGATTAATGTATCTTGTACTAAGTACGTTAGGTAATGAAACTATCACGAAGTCTTTTAATGAGGAACATATATTTAACTAGCTTAATCCAGACACTCTATCGCTGCAAAGGTTTTTTTTACTCGTACCGGAGTTCTCGCACAGAACTTTTCTACTCAAACCTTTTATCTTGATGAATCTGTAACTGCACCATTGTGTATCATAATAATTATGTATTAAACACAAATTCTTGGATTGTTTGAGAGAGAAATGTAGGTATTTAGAGAGTTTCCAGATAAGATGATGATCAGTCTTCTGCCTGAATGACAATAAAATTACACTTGTGTAAATATTTCATGTTGCTGACATTAGTAGTTGTGCTGCCAAGGATAACCAGAATTAAATGAGTTTAACTTCAATAACATCTGAGCAATGTAAATTGAAAACAATAAAATGGGTGCTTCTCGGCGCTCTTATGTTATCTGATAGAAATTCTGATTACGAATTTACTATCATTTTTAACCAACATTAGACACTTCCTGAAATGGGTCTACCTTTTCGAAACATATCACTAAATTAATCGGATCGAAGCACACAAGACGTCCAAGTTTTCTACTACATATTTCATGACTCCAAAAGAGAAAAGTCTGTAAAAGCAGTGTACATCACAGTACAATTTTACCAGAATCTTCTAAAATATCTGGACCTCGTCAGATCAATGATTGAAATAAATATGTAAATGTACCAGATACCTAACGTACTTGTTTTAAGGCAAATATTATAGGAAAAAATCTCATTATTATTATTTGAGAAAACTAATGGTTTGTCAGAAAACACCGTCGATTGTCTTTCGCCAAAATGATTTTTTAATACCCTGGAGATACAGAGGTGTTATGATCTCTTCAGGTTTATCTGAACACCAAAGTGTCCATTCCATATCAGATCCCACTCACTCGTTTCCTAGAATTGGTGAAATGAAAGTTTGCAACTGCAACGTTTACAGAACTTTGTACAGATCCAGCACTATTACATAAGAGAACTCGTGAGGTTCAATGCCTAGTCACATGAGCTTCACTAAGTGAAGCACTTCACAGGTCTCTGCATAGTGCGCACATTCACTTGCTTTTGAGTTCTAGACATTTCAGAAATATCTCAGTACAATTTTGATATTTCCTGGTTAATAATAGTAAGTGTACCTTTTAATAGGAGGTTACCATTAAGAGATTTTAATGTTTAGAATAACCTCTACCACATTATATTCCTAGAGTACTATTATATGTTTACACTAATGGGCTACGCCCGCCTCGCGTGGCCAAGGCATGGCCACATTTTAGTTAAGGCATGGCCACCGCCGCTGCAAATCCTTTCATAGTAAGCTTCTTCATCACTGCAAGAAGTTGTCTGCCGAATTTCAAGTCATTCAGCTCAACCCTTTTTGAGAATCTGACAACACGCTAAAAATGACTAATTTTGGCCATAAGTTGAGAACCCCTGTTTCCTTCAAAATATCCGTTCTTAGTACGCCTTTACATCATAAGGGGAAGCTTCCTGCAAATTTTCAAGTCAATCGGCCCAGCCGTTTAGGCTCTGCGTTGATTATGAATGAATGTTAACCCGTGAGTACACGCACATAGGGAAAAATTCTCACACGCTCGGCAAAAACGCTAGAACTTGATCAATATTGGTCCTAACCTGTAGGGACCTGGAGTAGCTGTTGATAATATGTTTATCTAGATGTATCCACAGTCCTTTGAGCTATTTTCAATTTCTGTTGCCCGTGACGTGGCGAAAAGTTCAGATCGGTATGAAATGTGAGATTTTTTTTCATCGCGCGTGTACAGACGTAACTTTTTTTTGAGAGTTTTTTTTCTGTTACTAACTATTTAGTTTAATTTAATTAATTATTTATAATAATTAGTTTTAATAATTAATTAATATAATAATAACAATTGTTTTAAATAAAGAAATATATTTTTTTAAAGAAAATTAGTGTGTTTACCTACCAAATTCGTGATTGTTCACTATTGTTATAATAATTATTATAATGATTTTTAACTAACAAAATATAAACTTTTAACTAACATTAATTAAATTTCTTTGTAATAATATTAGGTAGTTAGGTACCTTCCTACACTTTTTTTGCTAGATACTGAAATAATTAGTATTCTTTGTAATCTTTCTCCACCTACTATAATGGGTACCTACCTACCTACTTACCTCCTGGTATAATCTAAGTACATTTATTTTTTTATCGTTTCTGTTTTTAGCTTTTAGAAGTACCTAAACAAATATAATTACATAATATTCTTGATTATAAGATATACTGTGAATTGCCCTACAAACTTATGTCTATGGCTTACGATGAACAAATTTTGGAAGAAAAAAAAAATTCAAATCAGGGGTTCGAACTGCAACAATTTGGAAAAAAAAATTGCTAAAATTACTTAAAATATCTTTTAAATACATAAGTCAACTTAATGTATCTTAAAAATATTATATAACTCTTCAAGCAGAACGAAATACAAAGCAAAATCACGTGTGAGAATTTTTTTCATCGCGCGTGTACAGACGTTCGGATTTTTAGCGCGTGTACTCACAGGTTAATGTATTTTATATATACAGGGTGTCCATAAAGTCTGGACCCACCCCCCTTATTTTGGGAACCACTTAAAATATCGAAAAAGTCCAAAACACCTATTTCTTCGATTGTAGGGGGATTTAATTTAAGCTAAAAAAAATTGCCTACACGGCCCCAGTCAGGCTGGGAATTGACCAACTTTAAAATCCTACGAAGAATGTTATGTCTTGTGGTATATTGTTTTAAAGGTCTTATTGAGAGAAGTTCATTACAACAAATTTCAGTGAGCTACAACTTACCGTTCTCGAGATACAGGGTCGGACGTCCTGCGTAATATCCATATATTTTGACCTATAACTCGTTAATCGTAAATAAAGAGAAAATTTTTCTTGTTAATAATAACTCCTTATCGCAAGACCTTTCGAACAAGTAAAAGTTTGATTTGTTTTTTCGTAAATTTTTATTCGGCTGTTCGTCCGGCTGGCTGACGAAACTGACCAGAAACTAACATCAACAGAGTACGTCGAGTTATAACATGTTCGAAAGGTCTTGTCATAAGGAGTTATTATTAACAAATTTCATTTTTCTATAATTTACGGTTAACGAGTTATAGGTCAAAATATATGGATATTACGCAGGACGTCCGACCCTGTATCTCGAGATCGGTAAGTTGTAGCTCACTGAAATTTGTTGTAATGAACTTCTCTCAATAAGACCTTTAAAATAATATGCCACAATACTTACCATTCTGTTTAGGATTTTAAAGTTGGTCCATTTCCAGCCTGACTGGGGCCGTATAGGCAAAAAATTTTTAGCTTAAAAAAAATCCTCCTACAATTGAAGAAATACATGTCCTGGAGTTTTTCGATATTTTAAGTGATTCCCGTGATAGGAGGGGTGGGTCCAGACTTTATGGACACCCTGTATAGAATAATATAGATAGAATTTCAAATAAACCATGAAAATCCATGAATTTGGATGAAATACGATCTACAGATTTAAGCCTTGGCCACTCTGACTAACTGGTTGGTAGATTACCAACACATCTTATTATGAATCTAATTAAATGTCTTATCATGAAATTGATTTGTAAAAAAAATCAGATAAAACTCGATTAATTTTTCGAAACAATATAAAATTATTTTTATATTCTTATTTCCAAGAGAACTAGGGTAGAATTTTAGAGAGCCTCAAGCTATACGCAAAGCATCCACGAAAAAGTCGACATAACCGAGAATTCCTAGAAAATAGTTACCAGTGTTAAAGATATACATAGATTTTTTCTGAGCAATCAATGCGTTTAGTTATCTGGCAGAAAGTTTAGAATTTGCAACACCTACGCCCTCATGTTACGCAATTAAGAATTACTAGGATTGTATCCTGCATAACGAAACTCTTGCATACTTCCGGATCAAATCATTTCAAGCTAGAACGTTCATGGGAGAATGAACTTTTGAAAGAGCTGCAAGGGTTTGGCTACTTCGTCACCAACACCTTTCACTTTCATCTCGTGCTACCTTTAAATATTACATTTAATATTTTATAGTAATTATAATGTCCTATAATCTACATGTTCAAATAAATACAACAAATTGACTATGAATTTGTTGGCAATAAAATAAGACATCATTAGTGTAACTAGACTTGTTTTGTAGGTACCATCACCCTAAGAATACCACCATAATACTGACAGTAATAGCCACTTACAAAGCTTTCTTATCCACATTCCAAGTACCCTTATTTGTGACTGTCTGTAATGTCGTATTGTTACTGATGGCAATCCAAATCAGATCTTGAAGATATTTGTGAAATAGTTACATACCAACCTGTTGTTTATAACTATAAAGTTGAAAAACACAACTTTAATATAATAGAAGATAGATGGATAGGCATACCGACCGTTACTATTTTTAAAAATCAAGTTCTATAAAACTAATGTGTATGTGTTTTGTATTATAATAATTAAAATGCTAATACTATATCAGGAATCACAACTTCATAACGATTTTCAATTATTTCTTTGTTTCAGGTTTGTTCAAACTGCTGAAATCTACCTTTTTACCTGAAAGCTAAGTGTATTTAACAATCTGAAGTATCCGTAAGTTGTAATATTTGATATTATCTTTCAATAGTAAGTTTATTAGCACTTTTCCTCAAAAATTTATTATAAAAATACACTTACCTGTGTCTTTCAAAAATGCCTATGTCTATCTTTCTGAAATTCAAATGAAGAAACCTGGTAAAACTACAAAATATGCTTTACAATCCTCAAATTAGCTGGGGGCACCTATTAGCTATTGAAGGGTTTAAGGCCAATAAAATTAAACTTCGAGTACATGGCAAACAGGTAAAGGTAACCTTCACCTGTGAAAACAGTTGTAAATTGATTAAATATCTAGTACATATAGATATCCCTTCCACTCTGATAAAAGCTACCAGAGACAGCAGTACACAAAAATTATCTGTCAATGTGAAATAATCTCTCACAAAGAACTGAAACATTCTCTGAAATAATCAAAACATCTGACTATGTGCAAGTACCTATGCAGACATAAATTTGATATCCATATCCTATAATCTCTAGAGAATCTATAACGAAAAAAACCAAGCGATTAGTCTTAAAAAATCTCTCATGTCACTATCATAGATAGCAGTAACAAAGACTTCAACAGCCTATAAGTAGAGGCATACCAATAATACTCCTTATGTGCTAGTTCTGGAATATAATAAATAGTATTCAAGGTTATGAACATTCTACAGAAGAAAGTGAAAACTGTTCCGGTGCCATCATCCTCTTACTAGAAGCTATCCTGCTATACTTACCAATTACCAGAGTTATTTAATGTTACGTGGCACACAGCTGTGAACATGAATAAAATTACAGCCGTTACAAATGTGAGAGAAGTCCATGCTGATGAATTATAGATATTATATACCACGTATGTAATCATGATAATCACATGCATGAAAACACATACTAGACATAGGGGAGTTAACTATACAGGGTGTTCCTTACGTAAAGCTATAATAATCAAAATAATATATAATCAAAATTCTAGACGAAATTAGAATCGATATCAGTAGAGCTGTCGGCTACAAAAACTGTTTGTCACTGCGATCTATAATAGACCTTTTGTGGCATACTCTTGTTACTCTAAAAGAGATCTAAGCATCTAATGTAGCTTGAGATTCTTTTAGGACTCATTTCAGTAAATTATTTAGTTTTTTTTTAATCAGCATTGAGAAGTGTTTCAGTCAAGTGTGTCAGAGTCTGCTTCACACCCAGAGATAATATGTTTTGCTGTCTTTAGGGACACCCTGATAACTAGTGTCAATGTCCAAGTGTACATTTCTTTCAAAATTAATCTGATCATGCATTGACGTGATGGTGTCAGTAAAATTGTCCAATCTCGTATCTATTCCTGTGGTTTTGCGGTTTACACCAAACACATACGTAAGCTACCACATGTATACAAGTATTCGTAGTAAGAGTTGACCCCCACGACCACATGCTATGGACACGGCTAATCACACCCAAAGCTTTTAGAACCATCTAATCAATTGGAAAGCTAATGAATGCATAAAAGTAGGGTTTGAATAATATGTATTTTTCGATAAATGTGAATGTGTTTCTTTATGTCATTATAAAGGAAAAAAATTAGTGGGTAACACAGAATTACAGCATACCAATTCAATATTTTGAAGTACATTGGTAAAGCTGTAAATGTAAAATGGTTAAGGCTCTAGCTAGTCAAAGTATGTTAACCACCGAGCGCATGGATCCTCGGATCGAATCTCACCCAAGAATATTGAAATTTCTCTTCATATATTTGAATATGTGAGTAAATCAAGAGGACTGCGATGGTTAGGTGGTAGAAAATGCTTTAAGAATCAACCTCGTCTAGAAAGACTATTATTATCATTATTTTGGTCCTATTTCTGCGGTTGGTCGCTGCTCACATCAAAGCAGCTACTCATTTTTCTCTACGAAGTATGAGTGGACCCCGAAACATTTGGACTTTTCATTTTCTGTCAATTCTTTAACAACCAAATGGTATGGACACCTATTTTAAAACTTAAAGGTCTCGATGGTTATCATAAATATGATGCCGTAACAATATAAAAATCTTGTCAGTGAAAGTATCCACTCTGACTGATCGTACATAGGTACATGTATGTATTTTTTTTTTTTTTCTTCAAATAAATAATACTACTCGTGCGGTACTGGGAGAAAGAATCAGTCAACTGGATTTGGGCTTGAGTTTTGAGTTATCAGGGTCCAGATGCACACAAAAGGTCGTCAAACTTAAACACAAACAACACAGAAGTGTACATGAATGGACTTACTAATATTCACCTACCAACCCGATTGCAGACCACCAAAATTTATTATTCGGTGTATTTGCATTCACTTAATTTTTGGCGTAATTGTAAGTCTGTTGTATTTGACTTCATCGTGTTTGATTTCGTCAACTTCTATTATTTGGTAATGACATAATCATTTATCAAATCCAATAAACTCCCCTCAAAGAGCTTGTATCTATAATCTTTCTATAAGTATAATTTATCCTAATCCAGATTGTCCTGACCACCAGTAATAGCTCCATCCAACTAGTCCATTGTGTCAACATTCAGCACGATTACCTCCACCAATTCAATTTATTTCAATCTTCATCTGACAGATTGAATCAATCTTCTCTGTGCTGATTCTCCCAACTGATAATGTATTTCATTAAAATAATAAGGTCAAAATAGCTTATGTAACATTTATTCAGGAATTTCAATCTACATTACCTTCCTTATTGACTTGATGATATTATTAGATATTGGTTTGTTAATCTTTATATCCATCAATAAAATTCTTGAAATTGTAGCTACAATTTTTATCGACACACATTAAGAGCACATAATACTGAACCACATGAAGTAAATAGGTTATTAATTAAAAAGAACATATTCATTCAACATAACTCTGGTAATGTTATCAGAGGGGGTGAGTGGTGTTCTGACCAAAAAATGAGGATCTACCTCATCTACCAGCCTCTGAAAACAATCATCTTGAAGTAATAAATTTTTATTTGATCAAGTTTTTTAAAAAAATAAAGTACATTGAATATTACATAGTACATACACTTTGAAATTTATTAAAAACAAAGCTTGACCAAAGCTGGTGTTAGTTTCTACGGCATTTTCTTCCACAATAGCCCAAGTACAGACCGGTGATTATAGAGAACACATAATTACGTTATAAATCATAGCGATCATAACACAAGAAAAAAAAAAAAAAAAAAAACCCAAAATATTTTTGAGTAAAATATCTAGTAAACATATGAACTCAAAAATATATATGTTCTGATAGCAAGGACGTCTTAATATCCTTCGAAAGAGCCTCTCCTAAAAACTGCATGAACACCACATCCTTCCTGATGTGGTATCTTCTAATAAGTTATAATTGAATTCTTTCAAGCATTAGCACATCAACAAATCAACATAACATGCTGCAAACAGGTTACGTGCAATATGACACCGTGTTGTGTAACATGCGATCACGCACATTGAATGAGCCACCGCCTGACACCTTCACATGGATGAGATTCACATGAACCAGTTTGGAATCTCATGTGGCTTCTGTTACGACAGACTATTTAGGAAGACCCAGACCAAACATCTTGCAACAGACCATTTGTAGAACCACGGTTCGGAGATCATTATAATCATTCCACCAAATAATGTTGTCCATTTGTGTCTCAGGAGTTGACAGAAGATGAATAGCTAACTCGTGCTGGTTGCTGGTCACTTGGTCAAATAGAAACTAGGTCAGAGACTCCTGCTGGCTAACCAAGTGTGACTAATAGATAATGGAAGTAGAGGACAATTATTTATCATAACATAATTATTTGAATGCGTGATTACGAATGTAGTTTTGTTTGTTTGAATCATTGCGGCACTTCTAGAAAAGAACTTTGAGTGTCCAAAAATAGTAGTAGGTACTTCATTTATGTTGTCGGCTGCAGACAAAGAGTCTGATACGCTGTCATGCTTGACTTGATTTTTATTCCTGGTGGTCATTGATCTGATCATATGTACCTATATTAAAGTCATAGGTCCTATAATAATAAATTAAAACAATAATGAAGTGATGATTCATATAATTTCTTCCGATTCCCCCTAAGACATAGCTAAAGCTAAAAAGGTGCATTTTTCAGATATTAAAAAGACCTTATCCGTCCTGCCTCTCTGCAGATATTAAAAAGACCTTATCCGATCAATAACATCTTGCTATTAATCTCACTCACAAAATTTATAATATGTTGATGGTGACATTTTTAGAGATATAAGAGCACGTTGCATGGCCATAAGAGTGTCAGTGCCTAGAGAGTAAGTCGGTTTTGAGGTCTTCTGTTTCACACAAGGTTTACATAGTGCGTACAATATATATCGTATGTCTGACTTGAAAGTTAGATAATGCATACCCACGTAAAGGTTACCAGAACGTGGGTGAACCAACGAACCAGGCATAGGCACAAAGGAAGGTATTTTCAACAAAGCAAAAACATTACAAAGCATCCTACGTATGTTTCCCTATTTCCACACATCACTATGATGCTGTGATGTTCCATAATAAAAAAATATATTCCTGAACTAAGGAAACATTTATATTATTTTACCAAAATATTTGTTAATCTACTTTGAGATTTTTCGTCCGAGATAAAAGTGAAGTTACATAAGTAATTTTAGCATGGAGGCTAGAATTATTAGCCCACGTTTGTAACCGCCTTGAAATACTTGGCCTGTCTAACCTCACGTGATGTTCGTCCTCCTACACCTAATTGACCGTCTTACAACTATCATATATTTTTTCAAGAAACATTCTTTTAGTTTTCAATCTGGCTAATCTAAAAAAACAAGATTATGGGTACTTTTTTGTAATAAATATTTTTTATTACAAGTCTTCTTCTTCTTTCATTTATGAACTAGGCCAGCTAGATCTTATGTATCAGAATCTCATCTACAGCGCATATAATCTAAAATGTTATGTATGTGTCTGCAAGCATACATACAGTTATAATCCCAAACTAAACTCTGTCCTCTAAGAGTTTGGAACGCTGTTCCATGGCATGAGGGTCATGTTCTATGGTCTTTTTATGCAACTGGGGAAGATAGAGAAAAATGAATGAAGTATTTTAGTTTTTCATTTAGGTATTTTTTCTCTGCTATTCTCTTAAAATAATTGACCCAACTATCCGGAGTTCTGCCTCTAGGTCTTTTTCTTTGTAGAACTGCAGGCCAACTCTACTTTGGTTCAGACATTATCTGATCTTCTGCAATTAGTGCTGTCCAGCTCCATTTCAGTGACTTAACTCTTGAGATCACGTCATGCACTTTTGTCCTTCCACTGATTTTACAAATTGTTTCTTGTCATAAAGTATTCTCCATTATTGCTTGATATAACATAAATCTTTCCATTGCTCATTTGCAGTTAAATTTCTTCTCTTAAAACTAATGTTCTTATTCTTTTGGAAAAGCTAATAGCGCTCCAGGTTTTGAAGCACTGGATTCGTCACAAGTTTAGTTTTGCCGTAGATAATCTCTTTATACTATTCAATCTTCCTTTTATTTTTCAGGTAATTTATTTATTTAAATCACGTAAAAACAACTCCTCCAGTTACGATCCTTTTACTAATCTTTCTGTGTCCAACACAGTTGAAACGTTTCTTCGCCGAATTAAAGAAATATCGTATCCTTCCTATTTGGAATTCAAATATGTAGTAACTTCAATATAACTCTCAGCCTAACCAAATAGAAATAAGTTGTTCAATGGTAGTTCATGGTAAAGGTAATCATCCATAGACCTATTTTCAGTTATCTATTTAAAAAGTAAAAACGAATGTACAGGTTAAACCCTGATGGTATTTAAACCCGTACATTCTAAATAGCGTCTTTGATATATTACTAGAGCTTCAGAAGCTCGCCTTAGTTGGATCGAAAGTGTATATGGTTTGATCGGTACTTATTATGCATTGGAACATTGGTTATTGAGTATTTCATGCTGATGATTTTTCAAGCTTGCACTTCCTCAATGTGGTGTAAGTATGTTAAAATACACTTGAGATGTCGAGCATGTGCTTGTATCAGAAAGTAAACAAGTATGTGTTATGTAAGTGAAGATATAACACGGATTCACTGCTTGAAATTGTTTTTGGTAACAATTTTGTCCGACTAAACAACATTTTATTGGTCTTATCAAACTGATTTTTTAGGTATATGCTGTGTAAGTAATTGATTTTTGAACTATATTTTCTACAGCATCTCATTATTGATGTGAAATTCATATCTGAAATGATCAGTAACTTACGAAGAAATGACTTAAGGTACCTTTCCTTCATTCACACTGCTTCTCCATTACATTATTTTGATCTTCTTTTGGGTTCCTTGAAATTGTTCTACTTTTAAATCCCCTTTCGCAAATTTATCTTCTTTGGTTCAAATTTCTGTTGGCTTTGCTTCATAATGTTAGTGCTACTTCTTTTACTCTGTCTTATCCCGCTGAAGCAGGGTCGACGTTGTTCAACCTCAAGGTTAAGGTTGATTGGTTTTGGCACATTTTTTATGGCTGGATGCCCTTCCTAACGCCAACGATTCTATTTGATTTAACGTCCTAGATTAGGACGGGGGTTTTACCCTCCATTCGCTGGAAATCGTACCAGCTACCCACATTAACCTCACCCAGCCTGGGTAGGGCCGGAAATGGCAGCCTCACGTGTTTGGATGTTAGTGCTACAATTACTCAAATTTTCTTTTCTAAAATTTCTCTGGAATCGAACCACCAGTCTCAAAGTTACAGTTTTCTGACTTCACAATCAAGCCAGTGTTTAAAATTGTGTTGTTATTATGTTTTTACTTCTCTTCCCTTACATTCTCATTGTCAGCGTCGCGTCAATGGCGCGTTGAATGTACCGGTTCTTGTAGGATCACCGAAGTCAAGCAACGTAGCGAGATGAAGAATTCGTGATAGCTTTCCGGCCCAACCCAGGCTGGGTGAGGTTACTGTGGGTAGCAGATTTGTCAGTTTCCTGCTAATAGAGGTAACACCCCCGTCGTGATATGACCATGCAGTTGAAAGTGACGTTAGACCCACATTAAAAAAAAATCTCATTATTATCGATAGTGATAACTTGTATCAGATCAGATGCTACCAGAATGTAAGTATATGATGTACGATTGTAACTTTATAACAGTTCCTCTTAACAAACCCACGCAAGTCATTGCACAACATGGAATTTTTATTCACAAATCAGAATATTGATTCAGAAAGAAGATAATCCTAATAGGTTTTGATTAATTCTACTGACTGTATTATCTTATTCAGGTGCTTCTGTTTAACGGGGTCGCGGTGTTTCATCAGCCTCTGCAATGATGGCTGAGATCCAGGTTCACTCAAGAAATAATCTGAAGATATTGAAAGGAGATTTTGACGGCAGATATTACGTGCGGATGCAAACAAAATACTAGGAATACATACCTTTGAGGATAGCTATAAATAAGACGTTCCTAAGACGTGCAATTGTATTATTATTATTAAACATGTTGGATCAAGTTTTATTTACAAATGACATAGAATATATATCTACATACATAGATATTGAAATTAAGAAAACCAAACTTCATCAAGGGCGGTGCTAATGCCAATGCCATTCTCTTCCGCACCACCCTTGTAATAATAAACATTGTAAGGTTTATTACTACTGTATAGTAATAATATGAAAAGGCACTTTGTTAACATTGTAATAATAATACATTAGTAATAAACATTGTAAGGTTTATTACTACTGTATCTCTTAGATAGGCTGCCACAATACGTTCTGAATATTAGAAAATTACTTCTGCAATTCTTTCAGGCTTTCAGGCCTAATTATTATTATTTCTTAATCAAACAAATCACATCCTCGAATAGATTGAGATTGTCAGTTTTGTATGATACATATATATATTAATTATTTAATTATGCAATTTTATTCTTATGTAGTTGACTACTCCCGAGTAAGTTTGCTATCAGCATCTGAAACACATCATAACATTAACTTCAGAAGTGACCATCACTAGTTCTACCCTAAACTGACCGTGCGGAAATGAATGAAAAGGCACTTTGTTAATCTATTCGCATGACTTCCTGTCTTACTCTGACACTTCAAGTAAAGCACTCTTAATATTTGTACTTATAATTCATCACCTAGGAGTGATTATACACATCAGTCTACCGGACGAAAGCTCAAGTCATGGTTTTCATCAATTTAATGAAGATTGGTGTAATGAGATTTGTTGCAAACTTTTTTATGCTTTTGTAAAACTCATCTTAACCACCGCTTCTATGATTAACTTTACGGATCTCATGCTTTACTGTAAAATTGGAAAAGTTGAAAAATCCTACGTGCCAATGAGTCTTCGGGTTTCCTTGAAAATTTACTGATTGGGTTTGCTTGTTTAGGGAATCAGAAACACACCCAGATCTATCTTGTTAAAAGGAGGAATTTCTTTTTTACAGGACACTTTCTTTTTCGAGTTCCAATGCGCTTAAACCGAAATGTAATAAATACTATTTGGAGCCAGAAGTCACATTTTTATCAGACTTAGCTATACATAATTATGTACATAGACCATAGTCAAATTTATTTTTACAATAGGTAATAAATATGCCTTCGATACAACTATGTGAACATAAAACCCTTAATTTTTTGCTTGGTACAATGGAATAATAAAAACGCAAATGAATTTACTATTATTAAGAAAAAAATAATGATATGAACCCAAAAATTAATTTAGAAGAACTTTCGGACTAAAAACAATATTTGAACATAAATATAAACGAATAAATAACGAAGATGTCTTGGGCATTACTTACAAGGTAACTAATATGAAAGTCGAATAATTATGTAGCTCAAATTGCTTATGTTCAACATAATTTATAACTTGAAGCTATTATTATACAAATATTTTATATTAATGTAAACAACATAGTCATATATGCCTAAGTCAAAAACCATTAGGATACACTTTGGGATAATACCAATATCTTGACATTGAGAAATTGTATTAAACATGACCATGATTTTGAAGGTAAATTACGATTTCTTTTGAACAACATGTTCACAGATAATTAAAAATAATATATGATCTTGTTAGGGATAAAGTTATGAGAAGAAAATTTTGTGTTTACAGTTTACCAGTCATGCAATTATTATAGTCTGCTTTAATAATATAATCTGATATCTGTTGTTAGGTACCTACCTAAGAAATTCATGAAACTTATGTATAGGACTTGACAGCTGACCATTCAAATTCGAATATTCTCGATACAAGCAAAGTCCGGTCCAACCCAGTCTGAGTGAGGATATTAAAAACAAATTATTTGCAACAAGGTTAATAAATACACTACGTAAAACCCTGCACTTTGTCGCCGTTATGGTTTTTGTCCGTGGCTGAGGTCTTATTTGGAGTCAAAAACTGTGCTAATACTAATGCCATTTGGTTTTTTAAGAGATGCCAATAAAAAAGTCTGTTAATAATCAGAAAAAACAACTTATTTTGAAAGTTGAGAAGTGTTGCTTTCGTCAAGCTTTGTTGATAAACGAGGCTTTGCAAAGTAAAGTTCGATACTGAGAGAGTGAGAGCCAATATGAAGGGTCGTTATGCAAATGGTTCATAAAAAAGTCCTTGAAAATGCACTTCTTACGAAAAGTAATGGGTTACCCAAGTATTTTCAAACATTTTAAATGCATAAAAAATTACACCAGTAGGAAAAGATCGACAGGGGGGTCTTTTGGAAAATTCAATGAGATCTGCCGTTCTTTCTTTGGCTAATTGCCATCCTCCATTGCCCTTTATCGATGCTGGCGAAAACTTTTTCTAACGACGGTATTATGCTTATGACATTTTAATACCCATTATCAAAACAATAATGGAGGGAGCATGTGTGTGCACTTAGTAAATTATTGTTCAATAAGAAAATGCATATCCCTCCCTTAAAATGTTTTAAGTAGGGTTATGTATTTGATTAAAATGCGATGTGTAATTTAGGTGTTTTTACACCTAAATCTTACTTTAGAAGTATAGTTTATTTTCTGAAAAACTGTGCGAAAATACATCTACTAACCTAGAAAATTTAGCCTGAACAGGCTATTCTATTGAGTTCCTTATTTCCTACAGCACTTTCATCTGAGAAAATAACCTGATTATTATTGTTATACCTTCAAGTTGAGAGTTATCAAATTTGCTTTCATAACTTTAGCTTTCGCATACCTGAACAAGGCCGTTAGGTATATGCTCCTCAAACTTTCCATCCTGTTAAACCATCTCACTTCCCAAATGTAGAAAGCATTTCTGGTAAAGTTGGGAAATGTTAAGGACTACAACGAACAGAAAACCTTTTTGTTCTGGAAAAAATTCCTTCTTGTTTCAAGTTTCTTGTTTCAAATATTCATCTGCTAGCCTCTGGGTCTTTCAATTTCAATTTCCAGTCCTATCTCTCTGCTGTCCACACCGAAACATTTTGCAATTTCCACAAGTCCTCCTCCATCTTCTCCTTTGTATCTACGAGTGGTTCGTCTTTTTCCTATCTTTCTTCCTCTTCATGTGGCCTCTGTTTTCCTTCGCACACGCCCTCACTTGCTACAGCAAACTATTCTTCCATAGAGTTTGGGTGCAAATAGAGTGGTGGGAAATTTTATTATTTTCACGAGCAAAAAGGAAACCCTACGGGGGGTTGCTGTCCGTCGAAACATCCTTGAGAAATTGCTGGAAAATCTCCAAGTAAAATAGGTACTGGAATAATATTCCTGAATATCTTCATTTTTTAACCAGAATATTATGGAAAACTTTCAAAATCTCCCACCGGACGAATGCTTCGGGTAAATTTCTTATACTGTTGTTTCTCTCGCATTCAACATTTTGTTACTTTTTTATACCAATAAATATGAAGTACCAAATAGAGCAAGTATAAAATTTACAAAATTTATTAACTAACCAATAACCCACGTATAGAGGTCAAGTCATTTACAGGGTCCGGGTTGAAATACCGGATATGTCAATTATACCCACATTCTATATTAATCCTGTATTTGAATCACAATATTTTATTTACTGCCCGGAGTATATTAATTATTTTTTATCAATGGGGAATGTAGATATTAAATTTCCACTTTGTGCTTATTTCAGGAAAACCAAAAACCGAACATCACTAATCGGGAATTTATTTGAGTCATTGGATTACAAGAAGAGCACTTGACTTGTCAGACGTACAAAATAAATAATGTTGTAGTTACACACATTATCTATTTATGGATTGTTGTCTGGCGCACAAGGAACGTGCCATGCATAGCGTGATATGATGACACTTCCAATTGTACGTGAAATTCTACTTCCATCACATCAAACCATAAACCTCTCTTGCTACCATCAATATCATTGACATGTTTGTTATGAGATTATTAGCTATGAGTGATGAATTGATGACCAGTGAGTCATACATTGAGTTGGTTACCTGGTGGGTATGATGTCATATCCTCATAACTCACGCTAGATAATACTTATATGTATCACTTTTTAACCTACTATGTTAGGTAAGATACATAATTACATATTACATATAGGTATTATATACCAAGTAATTTACTTACCTGTTGTATATTTTAACACAGAGGAAATCACAATAAAAAAAAATCAATTTATCTTCTAACATGCTTTTGGAGGTATTAACGGTAGCCATATTGGATGGTTAAATATCTGTAGTTAAATTTAATATGTTATGGTATAAATATCATACCCATAAGATATGTTATGGTATAAATATCTTACCCATAAGATATGTTATGGTATAAATATCTTACCCATAAGATATGTTATGGTATAAATATCTTACCCATAAGATATATTATGTAGATACCTTATGCCATCTCCATTACTTATTTATCTACGTATATGGTCAGTATGGTCACTTCATTCTTGTCCAACACACTCATCCGCAGCCTCTCACTTTGAATAGATAATGAGAAAAAGGGGAATAGAAATAGAAAGCGAATACGAGAGAGCAAGAAAGGGAAAGAGATAGAGAAAGACTAGAAAGACAAAGAGAAGAGAGGGTCAGAGAATGAGATAGAATAAGAGCCATGACGGGGTAGGTCCTACCATGTTCTTTACATTGCAATGTGGTCAACTATGACTCAATACACAAATCAGCCTTTAGTGTGCTGTGGGCCCGCATTCATTATCGAATTAGGTAATTCATTAGATTTCAATTAACATCAGATTTTACAAATTGGTGGCCTGTGGCTTTGGATGAGTAAATAATCATCGAAAACTAGCTGGAGTTCTTCTTTAAAATTGTGTCTTCAAGTAACCCTTGGACCCTTCAAATAAATACTTGACAATTCAGAAACCTAGGTAGGTACATCATTCTCAAAATACTAATGTACTACCTACTCTCATAATTTTGATTTAACGGTTGTTATCTTTACGCCATGATCTTTGATTAATTACAGTATAATATGTAACTTAACATTGCGTGAAGTCTGTCATACAAGAGTTCATACATCACTCTGAGTTAATGCATACAAATAGACTTTAACAACTTGAAAAGAATGATTTCTTGTTGATATCTGAAAAACCATTTCCTAAAAGCTGTCACGTTTATATGAAATGACATTCCTACTACCATCAGCATGCTCCTAATTTCCTATTGTTATGCTAAAAATGTTGAATTATGAGACGGAGCCGCATTATTTATTCACTAGGGTGTAAGGAGAGGCATATAAATGAGGATAACATAAGGATGTTCCCTAGGACCAGAACTAATGGATAAAGGATGAAGAAATATTACAATATTATGAACTTCGAATGAATTTTCTTCTTCTTCAAAAATCATTGTAATATTTTGTTCCTCTATTCTTAGATTGCACACACATGGTGACCTGGGTTCGATTCCCAGCGGGGGAGGATTTTTTCTGCTCTGTACTTGGATGTTCGGGGTCCACTCATACCTCGTGAGGAAAAATGAGTAGTTACTTGTATGAGTAACGACCAGTGGCGGCATTACCAGAGTAAAAAGAAATTAATGTAATAGAATAATTCGAAATGTAAAGGAGGCTCTTAGTAATGCTGCGCTACCCACAAAAATTGTGAAGAGGCCTTGTGCTTCACCACAAAGAAATTCGTACATACCTCTATTCTCAGAGCAGAACTATTCAAAAATAGTACATGAAAATACTACTTTACTACTTTTCAGAAAACGTGTACACCGATTTTAAAGATCAGAAGAAAATAACGTTTTAATTGGGACCAGAGATCAATGTTCTATTTAAGTTGAAATTTGTGTGCCTTTGTCCCAAGAACAATTAAAAATTTAATTGTTTAATGGAAGTTACCTTTAGCAAAAACGTGAATACTGATCCCCCTGATGAAATGCACTCTTACTTCTAAAGATATGATTATATGCTAGTACATGCTCTGATACCCTGTGCACTTGCTTCATCCTCAGCAGAACTCCATTAACAATGCTATCGGTAAGTAGATCAACTAGTGAAAGAGTTTCCTTGGCAAGGACGTTGCAACAGTTGATTATAGGCTTTGTTGATTTTCTTGTAGATATGCTGCTCTAATGCATGTCCGTCTTGTTTTGCAATGCAGAAATTAGGATATTGTGAATTTAAATAGTACCTTTGTTACCTATTTAAATATTTCAGTAGATAACTGAATAGTTCTTTTAAGGTTTTGAGTTCGTGGAAAACTAAGGAACTTAAATATTGTGAAGTCATAATTTAAATCAATCATACATTATTATTAACAAAGGTACATAAATAATATACGTAGGTAGTTTGTATAGCAGATGGGCAAGTGTTCCATGTTGTGGGCTTAATAACTTAATTTTTAATGTTTTGTCTTTGTTGAATTTACTCTCTATTATTAGTAGTATGTTCTGAATGTCGAGCACCACAAATCATGTTGAAAATCTTCTTCTTACTTAAGTGAAATTGAAATTCCAAATGAAATAATTTATTAGTGGTGATTTTCTATTGTTTTCTGTTTTGACAATTTCCTTTGTACAAAAAATACTCCTTGTGTTAGCACAGTACCTCTTGTACTTGTGTTAGTACTTGTAAGAAATTGACACAATTGTTTAATATGTTAACTACACAATAGAGGAAGTAGTTAACCATCTTTTTTATTGTTAATAATAAGTATAATAATCCTGAATATCCATGTTGTGTATTCGTGCATGCTATTTTATGATAGGTTTATCATTACCCAAATAATTAATGAAGTATGATTTAATTAGTGATTTATCGAATCATTCATCATCTTAAATAGGTACCGCCAAGTATATACATAGATATATTGTAACGGTCTTAAGTGAAGAGAGAGAGAGAGAGAGAGAGAGAGAGAGGGGGGGGGGGGGAATGCTAAAAGAGAAATAAATTGAGTCAACACTCTCATCGATGATTGATGGAAGTATTGCAAGTAATTGTACGTTAGATACTACGTTGTATGTATTCAGGCATGTAGTATAATGTATGTCTTTATCAACTCCACGGGTCCTGTGATTAAGGTAGTGTGATCAAGAGACTCCTACTGTTCCACAATACCTTCTTACCTACTCTTATTCATACTTTATTTTTCTGTATACCTAATTCAAACTAAGTCAAAGATTATAACAAAATAATAATGTGGATTGTTTTGTCGATATGCATTGAAAACATTTTCTTTTCAATTTTTTTTGTGCTTTTAGTTTCCATAACAATCATGATAGTTATTGCATTTTATTATAAAATAGAATGCATATAATATTAAATATTTTCTACTAAGCACAGATGAGATAGGCATAGATACCTTTATCACGTTGGTAAAAGTAATGTATAAACGCATGGTTTTATGAATTGAAAGAACAGCTCTTCTAAAATTTTGAACGAATAACTACATTTATTATTAATTTCTATTTCTTTTGAAATCATTGATTATCTTTTTTGACTAATTATTTCCCCATTATTTGTTTCAGATTGTTCTCCTGGCCTCTTTGACTGCTAAAGAAACTCTAGCGGTTGTTAACAGCGGAGGTTCAACACCAGCAGATGATCAGAACAAAGATTCTACAAAAACTCGCAGAGATGCTTCTATTGGATTGAGTGATTCATATGGTGTTCCATTGCCTTCTGATTCATATGGTCCACCCAGTTCAGGTTCGTCGGGACCTTTTGCTGAACCACCAAATAGTGATTATGGAGTTCCTCCACCCCCTTCGGGATCTTATGGAGCTCCACAATCCTTATACGGCCCACCACCAAGTGGTTCATATGGACCACCACCATCTGATTCGTATGGTCCTCCTAAGTCCGAGTATGGTCCACCTAAGGCTATTTATGGACCCCCAAAACCAGTATATGGTCCACCTAAACCAAGTTATGGTCCTCCACCTAAACCAAAACCTGTTTATGGACCCCCTAAGCCAGTTTATGGTCCTCCTAAACCTGTATATGGTCCACCATCAAAACCAAAACCAGTATATGGACCACCGAAACCTCAATATGGTCCTCCACCAAAACCAGTGTACGGTCCACCACCGAAGCCAGTGTACGGTCCACCTCCTAAGCCTCAATATGGTCCTCCTCCAAAGCCGGAGTATGGCCCTCCTCCGAAACCTCAGTATGGGCCTCCTCCAAAACCTGTGTATGGTCCACCAAAACCTCAGTATGGTCCTCCTAAACCCGAGTACGGTCCTCCACCAAAACCTCAGTATGGACCTCCTCCTAAACCAGTATATGGGCCACCAGAATCACCGAAACCAGTATATGGACCTCCCCCAGGTAGCTCTTATGGTCCTCCTCCTAGTTCAAATTATGGTCCCCCTAATCCTGACTCCCATCCTCATAAACCTCCCGGTGTTCCCTCACCCCCAACACCCCCAGAAATTACTTATGACGGTTGGCACCCTATTCCAGGACAATCACGACCTCCTAGTGATTCATATGGGCCACCTCAACAGAAGGAGAACTATGATCATGGTGGAAACGCTTTAGATCTCTCTCCCCCTTCATCTGGAATATCTAATACTTACGGAGCTCCAACCTCTTCTGACTTGTCTTCGTCTTATGGTGCACCTCCTTCTGCTCCAGCTGATAGTTATGGTCCTCCAACAAGTGGAGATATTTCAACACACATACCTAGTTCGTCCTACGGTGGACCACCTCCACCCACATCTTTTGTGAGTTCTTCTTACGGGGCTCCTACTCAAGATCATGTATCTGATAGTTACGGTCCACCTCCTAGTGACTCCTATGGAGCACCTCCAAGTACTTCTTATGGTGCACCAGTATCAGGTTTTTCACATAGTTCTTCATTTGGTCAATCTCATGGGTCGTCGTTCGGTGGATCTCAAGGTTCATCTTTTGGTGGTTCCCACGGGTCTTCATTTGGTGGATCCCATGGCTCTTCATTTGGTGGATCTCATGGGTCTTCATTTGGTGGTTCCCATGGGTCTTCATTTGGAGGAGGTCGCGGATCATCATTTGGTGGATCATCTTCATTTTCAAGTTTACCGAGCGATTCTTATGGTGCACCTCCACCAGGCTCTCATGGTGTTGGTTCTTCTTATGGTGCCCCAGCTCCTCAAAGTTATTCATCTGTGAGTTCATCTCATGGTGGTTCTCTTTCAAGTCAGTATGGTGCACCCAGTGGTTCTGGATCATTTGCAGAACCTCCTAGTGATTCATATGGTGCACCAGAAGGAAGCTATGGTGCTCCTGCCCCATTAGCAGGCTGTTGTGGAACTCCTCCAAATCTGAGTGGACAACAAGGCACTTATCAAGCACCAAAGCCCGAGTATGGATTGCCATTTGGTGTTCCATCGGGTAAACAAATACAAGGACCAGATCTACAACCAAAACGTCCAGTTTACAATAGACAGCCTGTGCCACAAGGCTTAATTGAATCAATTGGTAAAACTGTCAATCATGAATATGGAAGTCCTAACACGCCTATTTCAAATCCTGATCTCACATACATACCACCTGCTATTTCGGATGTTCCTACACCATCACCGTATAGACAAAATGATTATCCAGCATTACCTCCTCATGAATCAAATCAGGGAGTTGATCTGCAGCAAAGTATTTCTCTTGGATTACCAGACTTAGGACCACAGTACTCATCTCAAGGTCAGGGATCCAATTCATATGGTGCTCCAGAAGCACCAAGAGATAGTTACGGCGCGCCCGCTCAATCATTCAATATTCCCACTGGGTCAAGCAATTTAGCAACTAGTTACCAAGAAAATAACCTAATTGATTCAGGACCAAGACAACATGATGATCCACCAGAAGTTAATAATGTAGTTCAAACACTTGGTCTAGGAGATACTGCCATCACCAAGTCACAAAGTATAGACCTTGGTAATATTGGCCATTCTTCTTATGGTGGAAGTTTCAATGCTGTTCCCGGAGGATACCAAGTACAAGGAAACCAAGGAAGTTATACACTTCAAATCCAACCTGCACAAGGAGGGAATAATGCTGTTCCACACGACCAGGTTCTATCTAACGGACTTTTGCAAGACATTTTATCGGCTATAGAGCAAGGAGGACAAAACTCACCCCATCAACAAAGCTACAGAGATGTGAATAGTCAGCTAGGAGATCATGCTCATGCATCTAGTGGAATACAATATAGGGTAATGACTGCTGACAACGAGACTGATATCAATGAAATCATAGAGCAAGCCCGACGAGACGAAGAAAATGGTCAGTTTGGAGAGAAAGTTGCAGTTTATTTCAATAGAAACAACACACAAGTCTCACATCCTTCAAACCATAAGACTGAAACAGAAATAAATTTATTGGATGATATAAACAAACCAGGTTATGTGAGTTTCAAATCTCCCAACGTTCAGTATGAGTACGCTCAATCTGATCTACAAGGACAGTACTCAAATCATCCGGGTACAAATCAGCAATCTGCTAATCAATACACAATGTTGACAACTGAAAGTTTGCCTGCAGAAGTTACCAATAGGGATTCTAAGTCAGATACAACTCAGTCTAGTTGAAACAAATTTGATTGATTCATCAATCAATGTTAAAGTACTGCCAAAGTTAGGTAAATAACAAAAGAAAATGAGGGGTAAAACATTCGTCGTGCCAGGTGCGAGGAAAGCACTTGTCTTCAACTATCTGTTAAATACACATCTCATGAGGACGTATAAAATAATTGATCATCGAATCTTCACTGCAATGCAATCCTTGTAAGATCATAATGGCAATAATGTTTTATTCTCTCTTTTCTTCGCTAATTGTGTGTCATATTATTTTTGACTGATTATAAGTATTTACTATGATACATAGATAGGATTATCATTACTTTTACTCAATGAGGTGTTTTCATATACCTTGTAAATAATCTAACAGTTTGGTAGAAATTAGATAATACAATTATTATACTACGAATGATTGTAGTACATCACTAAAAATACAACGAAAAACAAATTCAAAAAATTCATAAACATTATGCAATTTACGCATCACATATTTTTACTCTCTGCATAATATGTAGGTACCTCATAACATTATTCAGATATCAACAAATTCATTTTTAAGTGCCATATTGTTTCGTTTATTGAAACAAAATATATCATAATATATATTATAGTGGAAAGAACATTCTACGTTTTACGTACTTCTTTCATATTTTATGAATTATACTATAATATTGTTATACAGAAAGATCAAGTTGTATTAGAGTTAGACAAACTAATTCATTGGTAAAAAGAGATAAATCAAGCTTATTCCAAATTTCATCAATATAATATCATCAAACTTACACATTTCATTTCATCCACATAACTCATCTCCTATGCAAGTAGGTACTGAACTGTGAGAGAGGGAGAAACGGGAAAGAGAAAATCGATCCAATAAGTTAGTAGTAAAAAGAAAGTATTGTTTTTGGTTTAAATTTTACGTAGGTATTATCCAATTGATCAGTGAGTAATCGAGATTATAAAACCAAACCGAGATAACTAGATTGATTTGATTGATGGTGAGACTCAAGTGAATAAATTCATGTCGATCTGATTGATTGCAAAATTTACTTTCAATTTTATATTGAAAACTTTCAATGATCATATTGAGAAGTGTTAATTGATAGGTATTCAATTCTCTTGCATGGAATATTATGGAGATCAAAGATATGTCTTTCTTAAACTGATAATCCTCACTTAGATGTTTCAAGAGATTGCGTGTTTGCCTCTGTTGAAAGAGTTCATTCTGAATCATTTGATTCTACCTGCATACCAGAGCTGCGGAACTGCAGCACCCCCAGACGAAAAAGTAAAACAGAGGATTTTTTGAAGTCCTAGCTCGTACACAATAAAATCATTTCTAGAATAAAGAATGCAAAGTTGTTACGATTAGCATGGTAAACAAACTCAAACTCTTTAGATACTGAGAGAGCGAATCTACATATAAATCCCATTTTAGTCCAGTTTATGTGGCAGCACCCCCAAAACTTTTTTCCACCGGCCGCGACTGCTGCATACTGCCATTTCCAATAACTCCGATGATATACCAACCAAGTTTCCTGAGGGAAATAGTTGTAAAAGTCAACTAAAGTTTCAAATATTTAATGTCTCACATTTTACATCAACAAGATGACGTAATGTGCTTTTAATTTCTAAGCAGTAGTGTTTACGGGAATCCTGCGTCTCAACCTAAAAGAAAACCTGATATTGGAACCTGCCATTAACAACTTTAGAGTGTTTCAAGCGTGACAAGTAATTTCTTGGGATGCTGAGAGTGGGGTTACCTAGCAGATCTACACTACCGGTCAAAAGTTTGGGTACACCTCAAAATTTGAAAAGTTTCCTCACAAAATAAATTTTTAAAGCTTCTTAAAAGAATAAAAAATATTAGAAATGAAAAATAAAATCTTTGAGTTTTTGTAGACAATATATTTATGATATTGAACATTGTTTTTTCATTAGAACTGCTCAAACATTCTTTTCATCGAAATAACCCCCTTTTGCACGGATTATTGCTTGGCATATTCGCGGCATCCTTTCAAGAAGTTTTTTCAGGGTTTCTTCGCCAATCGCTCTCCACTGCTCTTGTATCACCTCCCACAAGTGATTCTGACTGGTTATGTGCTGCTGGCGTACACAACGGTCCACGTGATCCCAAAGCAACTCTATAGGGTTAGAGTCGGGGCTTTGAGGAGGCCAGATCATATTTTGCAGTATATTTTCACCCTCTTTTTTGGCTACATAGTCTCTGCACAATTTTGAGGCATGTTTAGGGTCGTTATCCTGCTGTAAGACAAATCCACGGCCGATAAGTCTCAGTCCAGATGGTACCAAATGCCGCACCAGGATGCCATGGTACACTTTGGAGTCCATTATTCCATTGATACGAACAATGTCTCCCACTGAATTGCCTCCAAAACAACCCCACACCATGAGGGAACCACCTCCATGCTTCACCGTAGGCTGCACACAGGCAGGAAGCATGCGTTCTCCCGCTGCACGCCGAACGAATTTTCTCCTTTTGGAGCCGAAGACTTCAAACTTGGACTCATCAGTGAAGAGAACACGTTTCCATTGGTCCTGTGACCAGTTGCTGTGTTTCTTGGCCCATGCTAGTCTTTTTCTTTTATTTATAGGCCGCAGCAAAGGTTTTTTTGCTGCCACACAGCCTTTGAGACCAGCATCACGAAGACGCCTTTGGACGGTAGAAACTGAAACATCAGCAGTTCTCATTTCAAGCAGCTCAGAACGAATTTGAGTCGCTGTTTTAAAGCGATCTCGCTTGGATGTGACCCGGACGAATTTGTCTTCTTGTTTGGAAGTGCATTTTGGCCTACCACTTCTTGGGAGGTCACTCAAAGTTCCGCGTTCTTCATTACGCTGCAAGGTTTTTTGAACTCCATGCAGTGAGACAAGTTGAAGACATGCAATTTCCCGCAGAGAATGCCCAGCTTCGCGCAATGCTACTATGGCAGATCTCTTTTCCATTGAAATTTGACAATAAGGAGCCATTTTAACACTTTCTATAAAAAAAATTAGGCACTTTACTTAGACACTTGACGCAAATTGGAACGCTTGACTTTCAACTTAAAATCAACACAATGAATCACTTTCAACCACTTATCTGACACTAAAATAATATCAGAGGTATCACTCATAACAAAATATAATCCGAATATAGATACCTATGCCTAAAATGCACCTACAAACTGTAGGTATAAACAAACATGCAGTCTCATGTGTACAGCTATACATTAACAAGGGTCAATTTCAGTAGGTTTATGTACATGTACTTCATATGTATGGAGTAATTTAAATTTATTTAATAGATAAGAAGATGAACTTTCAGTCATGATGGCTCTGTGGTGATTTCAATGACCTTTCACTCCTCAATAGGGAAGAAACTGAAAAAAACATAGCTGTACCCAAACTTTTGACCGGTAGTGTACATATATCCTTAATTTCCCATTTTATGTTTCCTAAATCCATCCGAAATTTTCTATGTTGAATTCTCAGGAAAATAGTACCTAAGTATTTACCAAATTAGTTACCTACCTATACTGCAATGTACCAATATTTTTTTCAACGACGATTACTCATTACTTTCTTTTTTACTTACTTACATTCTTGTGTAAACTATGTAACTGTAACAGAAATTTCCTGTATGAACTATTATTTACATGTAAGAATATGTTTATTTATTGGTACCAAAGGCTTGACAGTAGTCTCAAGTATTTCAGAACCAGAATATCAAATTTATTGCTTCCCGAAAAAATAAATAAGTAAATCTAGAACTTAATAGCAAGACCTTACATAATTTTGAGGTACCATTCGTAGGAAAATCTTGATACAGAACAATGATTAAGAAAAGATATAATCAGGAGATTTCATTTTTAATCTTTGTTTTTTACAACAAGATTGTTCCTGTGTGTAAATTTATTTTATTTTTAACGAAAATCTATTAAATTAATTAAAATATCTTACGTTAATTTCAGGACATCGTCGACGCCAATCTAAAACTTACAAAATTTACATAATCAAGAATCATCACCGCTAGAATGGCAAAGCAAAATATGTAAATTGGTACCACTGGAAGTTATAGATATAAAAAAATTAACATAAAGTTGATTAATTTGAGCTCGAGAGAAAAATTGGACTTTCTCGATATATGCAGTGGCAACTTTCACAATATCATCAATTTTTTATAAAAATATCATTTTGAAGCTTTTGAGATAGCTTCTCTCTTCTGAATGCCTCTTTTTAGCACCTTACTTATTGAACACAAAGCTTCCTCTTAAATTAAAATACCCAGCTTAATGATCTTTATCATTTCTGCAATCTATTATCTTCCGTGGTGCTATCTTACTATATTGCTTGCTCTTTCAGGTGTTTTAAATGATTTCTTTGCACGAATTATTTCTTTAGCATTGTGTCTTTAATTGTCAAGACAAGACCGCAAAATACACTATTTATAATTTCCCGTGCACTGACCCAAATGCTTACGGTTGAAAGGTCGTGTTACTATATGAGTATGTTGTAAAGATAACTTCTTTAATCTGTATCTTTATTTTTTAGTATTTGTATTTTTTATTTATTGTCTAAACTCTAAACACTGCCTTAGTATATCAGGAGACATCTTACAATTGCCTTGCTGTTTTAATTGTATTTATCTTTAGTATAAGTGCAAGAT
>CM044958.1:33526632-33569421 GCA_024516035.1 Bactericera cockerelli
TAAAATGGACTATACCTCGTTCGTATTTAAATGTTCGAAGTCCCAATAAAAAGTTGTCAGAAGTTGCAAAAAGGTATTGAACTGCTGACTTAAGCTTTGCGAGAGCTTTCTTTCTATAGCTTTTGTTCTGAACTTCCCAGAAGAACACTTTGTATAAAGTTATTGTTATAAATTTATCCGCAAATAAAACAAAATCTGTAAAATATGTATCGGATTATTTTTATTTCTTCCAATTATTTTCTATCTGTTTTATTGTATTTTCTTCGGTCCAAAATTTAGGAATATTTTTTTAGCTGAATGGAGCACGAAGAAAATGACTTCAAACTGAGGAAACTAGTAACTCCGTGACTTGAAACGAGTTCCCTGTTGCTACTTCTCTCACATTGGCTCATAACTCGATGGGAGTTTTTCATGATCCATCGTTAAAAATTAATCCGAAATCTAGTAAAAGTCCAGATTAAAAATCATTTCTTTTACACAAAATTACTGTCTTTTGAAACAACAGTATAAAATTATTTTTCCTTACTAGACCACTTTGCAAATTCAAGACTCACCTGAGACTGGAAAAACTCTCAAATGACGGAAAAGAAAAGAACCATTTCCCAGGTAGAATAAAAACTTATCACTTATAAAAAGTATGATTTTACGAGAGTTGACGCCAAGTTCACCCGGTAAGGTGTTTTTGTGTGAGGATGCACTTTAACAATATCATTTCCTGACTATAAAGTTTAAAGAAACTTTGAATTGTTCAAGTTCTTGTTACAATGTCTCTGCCGATACTCTGCTGCAGTTTCTTTTCATTTAAATAGAAAATTGTACGTTTTAGAAAACTTCCCCGCTGAACTTGATGTAAAAGTTGAACTAAATTGATGCGAAGACGGCGTAGCTCTGATAAAATTGCATTTGCTGCCTAGGGCTCTTGTGTCACGTGGGGCTGCACTCACGCTCAAATCAAATTTACGGAAGCAACGTTTATTTTCTCTTTTTAGCATCATCTTAGACATTATCGTCACCATTATTGTACTAATTACAAGAAAAGAGCAGACGATCAGCTCATAAACAAGATAATTTCTTGCCATACGGAAGGTCCCTCGGGTTTGAATTCCACAGCCAATAAAAAAATTGTATTCAAAATTTGGTGTATTGTGTCACCGTCCCATCAGAGGGGAGGCATACTACGGGATGCAAATCTATACAACACAAACCACAAGCATCTACGGTAGCTGCTGTTTCATGGCTCCGAAATAAAAAAGCTGTGAAACACTCGTATGAAAAAATATATCATTCCCATTAAAATGGAATTAGAAAATAGGTCAAGCAAGGGGATATTATTTTTCATTTTATAGTTATAAGTTATAACCAACAAACTATCTTACCACATGGATAATTTGGAACCTATCATATTTCTTGTAGGTAAGTGCACCTTAAGTTAGTCAACATTTACATCAGTGGAATCATCGCGTCATCGGCATCGATGGTAGCTTGAATACTCCAGTTCTCGTACGATTGCTGTAGTTAAACAACATCTAGCGAGGTAAAGACTTTTTCGGTGACCACCAGGTTCGAAACCTCGTGATGATTACTAGATAGATCCCAACCCAGTTACTAGATTCCTTTTCAAATCTTTAATTTTTTCATCACACTCTCCAAAGAAGACAGAAGCAGTACCCCGAACATCAAAAATAATTGCATGATTATACTATTTATCAATTTATAATCATACAAGTTTGGATGGAAAACCAAAACTTCACTGTCCACATGTTGGACAATCCCCCGGATTGTTGCTGAGTTGATGGAGAATTTTCTTCGTCAGTTGATTGCTTTTGTAGGTTGACATTAGTCCCGATTCTTGAAGCCATTTGAGGAACTGTACTTTGTCGTCACCTGTTGAAATTGTACGAATAAGAATAATATCAATACTAGTTATGTTCACCGTCACCATTTTATTTTCAGTGAGCTTCAAGCTGAAGCTTGACCCGGCGGACCTGCGTACCTGCAGACAGTCTAGGGTAGTAATAAATGATATTTATGCTTATAAAAGTACCTTCATACTTTACATAAATTTATTACTATATCAGTTCGGTTGATGTCGGCTGTGTGTAGCTGGTTATAATAATAATAACGCCTTATTTATAGCGACCAATAAGGACTATTAAAGTCCCATTATTCCAGCAGTAAGCCCAAGACATAATTATTATTATGTGGTATAAAATCCCAATAGGGAGGATAACTTGTCATGTCCCGGCTGGGTTTCAAACCCACGACCTCTGGAACCTCTGGATTCACAGAGTGCCGCCTTTACCACTGAGCTACCGGGACAGACACTGGTTAGTGGAGTTTTAAACGAAAGGAGGTTGAAACACTCGTCTTCAATGACCTTGACGTTAAAGATACGTTCACCACTATCACCAGAGAAAAACTTTTTTTTTCGCAGGTAATTCAAATGATATAATATATTTCATTAAAAACGTCTTCTTTCTTCAGTGTGCTCATTATGGATGCCACATTTCCTCTTTGTACCGTGAAACTCACTCTTTGTCGGAAGTACTCCCCTTACTGAACTTACTGTCCATTCTGTCCTGTGTCATTATGAACTCCTGCCATGAGATGTCATGTTCCAACACGAAAACTGCCAGGTCCCTCGCCGCTCTGTTCAGATCTCCTTCATCTACTGCGACCAACTGCTCTTCATATTCAAATCTAGTGTTGACCTCGTCCAAAGTATTCTTCACTAGGAGATCCAGATCGACTACCAGTGTTGTCAGTATTTTCAAGCAGTTCAGAGGGTTCTGAACGTAAAGGTTTGTGTCTTGATTGGATTCTAATGATTTCGAACGCCAAAACTCAGATATCCTGAAATCGAATTTTATAGGGTTAAGAGCCAAATTATGAAACAGGATTAAAGTTAAGATAAGCCAGACACGAACTGAAGTCGGAGTTTTAACCAATTACAGCGCTCCATAGCCCGAGTTAAAGGCCAGTCGGGCTTATCCTTTAATCCTGTTTTATAATTCGACCCTAAGTCTGTTAATTATTTACACCGGCCACCGCTGGTTTTTAATCTTCATTTTGAAATCAGAAAGCTTTGCTCTAGGTAGGTACAGAATTTTACTATAAATATTTACGAAATTTGATTTCAAAGTTGGCGGAAGCGACTGTCAAATGTTTCTCAATAGTGAACAAAAAACGTTAAATAATCCACGGCAGTCAAATAATATTTTTCAAGCCTAGGCACATTCACAAATTATTATGTCAATATAATAATAATAATAATAATGCTTTTTCTTTGTGTTATTATGTCACAATTTTAGTGGGTAGCGCAGAATCATAGGACTTTACCACTGTAATTTACAATATCGTGTATTATTTTTTTGCCTAAGATTCTGCCACTGGTCGCTGCTTCACATTAAAGCAGCTACTCATTTTTCCTCACGAGGTATGAGTGGACCCCGACCATCCAAGTACAGAGCAGAAAAAATCCTCCCCCGCTGGGAATCGAACCCAGATCACCATGTGTGGAATGCCTAGCGCGCTAACTCGCTCTGCCACAGTGACTACTTATTATGTCAATATATTGGATCAATATTTTAGTTTGAGGAAAAGTAATTATTTTCAAACTCAATGAGAGGAATGTTTTGACAGTTTCATGGCCATGCGTTATGGACAACTAGTGGATCTGACTAGAATCGGTTTTTGGCTAGGGGATACTAAACAGGGAGAAGACCAGTGTCTCACTAGAGGACTATAAACAGAAAACTGACCAGCCAACCCTTACAAGCCAGGCTAGCTTGCAGTTTTCTAAGGGTTTAATGGTTTTTAAAGAAAAAGTCCAATTCCTCACGATGGTTGATCGCACATAGAAATATGTGGTTCAGGACGAGCCAACTTTGAAATAAACTTGGCTGGAGACCATCATCCCCTCCCCTCCAGCTGTAGCCAAGCTGGCTACAACAACAACAAAAAGAATCGTGTCTTCATCACAACCACCCTTAAAATCCCTAAGATGAGACTATTTTAGAGATTATATTTTAGATTGATTAGGCTGATGCTAATCAATCTAATCCCAACAAAACTGCGATAGTAATTGCCTGCTTCAACCACACGATTGAATCAGGTGTAAACGCAGTATAAAAAAACACTTGCAAATTATAATTTAGAAGATGTTGCAAAACTCTTGGTTGGTAAGTGCGAGTATTGAAATTACATTGAGTAATAGGATGTACAATTTTGGGTGAAGGATTCAAGAGCGTTTTGAACAATGCCTGAAGTAATAAATTATCGTGTGTTCCCATAAGAGATCTGGTAATTACTGGAGACCATTATCAAATTTAGGTAGCACATAAATTATCAAACTTAATGAAACTTTCCCACCACGGAGAGTAATCTTCTTCTTTTTTGATTTTAAGCTTTCTCTAAGTCGGTATTAACCTTGAAAAATAGTTAGATGTCTTAGGACCTAAACTCTATGACTTTGTGGTTATCTTAACAGGTTAGCACGTAACAAGCCTGTGTTCGAATCTAGGCTTAATATAACTTAACCCGTGAGTACAATTCAAAATTCCCTATTGAGGACTACTCACTGAGTAGTCCTCAATAGGGAATTTTTCTCACTCTGTCGGCAAAAACGCAATAACTTGGTAATTTTTTGGCTCCAACTTGTTGGGTCTCTCAGTAACTGTTCAAAATATGTTTTACTTTTTGCTCAGAATGAGTTGCCGGCATACATTGCGTTTCAGTTGCCTGAGACAGTCGGAAAATCGCAGACGTCTGTACGGTGAACACTTTTTGTGTTCTGCGGCGGAAAGGGACCACTCACGGGTTAATTATGATCTACTCGTACCATACCTCGTGAGAAATATTTTGAAGGGTGTTATTATGAAAGTAAAAAAGAACTCCAGAACTCTTTAATTTTTTATAGTGCAGTAATAAATTTTTCCTCATGAGGTATGATCGTATGAATGAGTAAACAAGTATGAGTAGAATCCGTAACATGTCAGAAAGGCACCTGTGTAATAGAAATTTCCGACCACACTGGAACTCAAACCTTGCTCATCTGGCTGCATACCACCCACTCGTATACCGTAAGTATTAAAATATCTTAAATTTAATAATGTTTCTTACAGTTCAATTTGCTTCAAGCTATGTGTCTTATTGGTGACATATTTGTCGATGGATTTCAAAAGAGTTTTAGGATGAGCTTTTAGATCTTCAATTGTTTTAATACGTCCAGTATGTTTAGCAGATTCCGTTGGTTGGATGTTCGCAAATGTTATAAGAATAACTAAAACACTACACAGTTTAAAAAGGAACATTGGAAAAGTAAACACACTATGTTATTAAAAATTAATGGAAAATAATTTGTACATTTATTAGTGAGGATGGGTTTTAAAAAAAAAATAATAAAAATTATCTTGAACTATTCAATATCACAATAAATTAATTACGAAAAAAATAATTCCTAACCGAAAACCACATTTTTCATATTGGGGACTCTCTGCTTGAAAATCATAGTGAAATCACGGATACTCAAATATTTGATAATTGATTTAAGAATGTACCATTAAAAATAAAATATAAAATACTTGCGAGTAGGTAGGTACATCTATTTATCATTGTACTTAACAATCCCCATTGAACTATTTTTCTAGCAGGGAATAAAATGTGGTGACTGTTTTTGTTTGAACAATTGTTTTTAACAATAGATAAAATCAAGCCATTATGTGCTCATATTCCTCACGTCAAAGACTACCGCGGCTATATTTCCCATGATCATTGGATTTTTGAAACTTCTCCATCACTCATTCCGACAAGGTAATTGTTTCACGCAAAACGTAAAACAATTACCAAAAGTTTGTAAGTTTTTACAAGGTCAGCAATTGATTTGAATTTCTCATATTAATTGAATTGAGAAATTGAATTTCTCAGAAGATTAATTTTACCTAATTCGGGTAGTTTATTTAACTGCGTGGAGTGCTTAGGGGTAATATTATTATTTTGCAGTTAGAGATAGAAGGGGTGTAAGCTAGTCAATGGCACGTTCAATACACTAGCATTAATCAGATCACTGAAGTTAAGAAACATCCAGTGAGGTCACAACTTAGTAGGTGACGCCTGAAATTAGAACCCTTTAACGTGGCCAAGTACCGAAAATCGACGAGTTCGAAGTAGAGAAAAACTTGTGTGACACAATATCATAAATGTAACAATTAAAGTTAGGTACAATATTAGAAAGTGGGAATTTTGTAGTTCCCCTATTAATATGCAAGCAAGTAGGTATATTAGACATAAGTGACTGCATGCTACAACGTGCAAGGAGGCTCTGGGTAACTTTATTTGCAAAATATATTATGCTAAAAAGCTGAGTACTTAGAAAATATTCAAAGTTATGTAGAGAGTCTTTTAGCACAAACTTTTGTGCTCTCCTGAAAATTAAAAGCTAGAGCTCTGTGGTTTTAGGAATTTCATATTGGTAAGTCTAATTTTCGTATTTCTTTTAATTGAACATTTTTACAACTACGAAAAAGTTCAACTCATTGGTTCATCACATTTGTGTTAATCACAAATGTGATATCAGAATTACTCAAACTCGTTTTAATAATTTAGGTAACTAGGGTCGAACCACGGACCTCCAGGTTACTAATCCGTCACCTTCTTGATTTATCTACTCAATAATAACTATGCTAAAAAATAAGAAAAAATAGTCCATTTCAAATTAAAATCATATTTCTTTGTTGAAGTCACTTTCAACTGCATGGTCTTTTCACGACGCCGATGGGGTTTTTTTATGCGCGCCTGAAAACTACGATTTAGTCAATGTGCAATACATTATAGTCATGCTAGATGCTCAGAAGAATCAAGTGAATAGAGACTTGTCTATCTACGAGGTAAAGATAAGGGGGGATCTTTATCTCTTACTGATCTTTATTATACTGATTTACTTTATTATTACAATAATTTAATTAGGTTTAATAATACTCAAAGGCAGGTAATCATTAAAATATTGGATTCAAATCAATATTTTGAGCGAATAATTAGCAATTTTTTTAAATAAAAAATAAACTTACCATACCTGATATAAATATTTCTTTGAAATTTATTCTATTCGTTAATCTGGGTTTCATGTTTGTGGGTATCCTGCGAATGGAGGGTAACATCCCCATCGTGATATGACGATGCAGTTGAAAGCGACGTTAAACCCAAATTAAAATAAAAGAAGTAGGAAAATTTACCTTTTTAAAATCTAAGCATCATATTATGGACTTATATCACATGTATTTTGTTATATTTTCTGGAGAAGAGATGGAACTTACTAAGGTCGTCTCAGGTCTACCGCTATTAACAGAGAATAAGAATTGTGATGTTAAAGTCACCATTCTCTCTCTCGTGAAACATTTTCCCTTTAGCCACAAAGCTTGTGCCTTTGTACCTTCCAGCCATATTTCAGACTTTTATAATCTTTAATAATGAAAGTATATAACCTATTCGTACATTTATAGTATGCAAATATGTATATACTTTCATAATATATGTAAGCATATACTTATTCTGAAGAAAGGAGAGAGAAAAACTATTTTCTTATATAAAAGAAAATTTACTACACTGAACTTTATGATCATTTTTCAATTTTACCTTGATACTTCTTGGCAACACTCCATATTTCCTTCAATTTTTATTTTCAAAAGAAGACCTGAGTGATTTAAAATCATGACAGTATGCCCCGGTATGGGTATACAATATTCTAGATAAGTGATAGGTTCGATAAAAGAACTATCCAGTGGACTGATGGAAATGCCAGTGGGTTTTGAAAGGGATGTTAGCAATACAAATCTAAATAAATTACCGCGTTTTGTAATAAATTTCAGTTCTTTGTAGATATAACCGATTGTCTAACAAATATTCAAATTAGAAAAACATTTGATGATATACTAATAAATAAATGAAGCAGAGCCGCATTATGAATGAATTAATTGGCCATATGAAAATTAGGTAAGTGATAAGAATTGAACTCACGACCTGTAGATCAAAGTGACAACGAAACCGAAGTAATAAATTAAGAAAAATACACCGAAGACTTGATAGCAAGAAAGGAGGCCAATTGACTTTTTTGGTCTCCTTTCTTGGGCAGTATATTATTACTGAAAATTTCTCATATTTTCTACACTTTCTATAAGATTTCTCAATAACAATTTAGGTTTTGTAGATTTCACTCGCGCTTTTGCTGAACAACAACTTAGAGGAATCGTAACCTCGATACCCTGTAATGGAACAAATTGAAGTTTTTATCTCACTCGTATGTAAATTATTTTTCGAAAAAAAAAATCTACATTTATTTATGTGTATAGGAAAAACTTCAATTGGATAGCTGATATCTCCTCGTTCCCATGGAACAAGGGTTTCATTTCAATACTGAAGTAGAAGGGGCTTTACCCATCATCTCCACCGCACCGCCCATAGTAAGTTTACTTCCCTTACCCCCCTATTGTAAATATAACTCCTCTATCTTCCTCACTCCCTCTATAATATGTAACCTCCACTCTCTTCTCTAACCCTCCTACGAATTCCCCCTTCTTCCCTTACCACCCCTTTATAGTAAATATAACCCCTCTTTTTACCTCACTCCCTATAACATATAACCTCCACTTCCTTCTCTACCCCTCCTATTATCTCCCCCTTCTTCTCTTAGTACTCCCATCCCAATGCTGAATATATACTTCCCTCATTCATCCCCCTATAGTAAATCTACTCCTCAACTTTTCTCCCTCTCCCTGATCTATGAAAAAAATTCCTCTCTCCATCCATTATGAAAAAACCCTCCCTCCTCTGCAAAATATCCCTCTCTCCTGTGTCTTTCAGAAGAGATTGATGGGCGACATTTTAGAGTGAATATTGTCAATCTAGTTCCTAATCAAATGGATCTCTACTCTTCACACTCGGGACCTTTTTTTTTCTAACCCTCTTTATTGAATATCTATTTCAGCCTCTTCAGAACAGATGCAATCAATTTTGCCAGACATTTATACCGATGAAAAAGACTTGAAGGTAGAATGTACGTTCAGGAAACAATCTCCGTGACGTAACGGTTGTGACCACTACTTCTGGTCCAAAGGTCTTCAGTTCGATCCCCGAGTTATCAGATTTTTGTTTTTTCTTTTGCCATTCAGAAATATTTCATTCATACCGCCGGAGTAGGACTAAGGAGTCTCTTGTTGCTAGTAGTTATGCAGGAATTTCCAACAGAATACTAAATTAAAAAATATTATAGGTAATACAATATACTGTGTGAGCCAACTTGATATTTTTTGATATAGCTGAAAGTGAAAATGCCTGTGAAAAGTATAATTTATTTTATTTAACGATATAGTTTGACATCAGTTGATGGATTTAAACCCGCCATAACGAGAAAAAAGGTACATAAATGAGTAATAAAAAGTTATCATAATTGTGTTAATCACTTTCGTGATATCACAACTACTCAAACTCGCTTTACTAAATCTACGGTGAAACCGTGACTTGAACCACTGAACTCCAGTTTACAAATCCGCTGCCTTATCAATCAAGCTACTGAGGTCGGTACTAAAATAAAAAATAACTAAGCTATAAAAACAGGAATGAGCTGTATCAATGCCATGTTGTTGCTCATTTTACAATTTAAACAGAAATAGGTATTAGCAGAGTTTTGTAACCGATCAAATTAGTGGAAAACCAGCGTCCATGGCACGTTGAATACCTACACCAGTTCTCGTTCTGTCACTGAAGTTAAGCAACGAACATCGAGGATAGGACTCGTATGGATGAGCATTCAGTTCAAGGACCAAAGTTTCAAAATTGAATGACAAGAACAAATTTTCAAAGTTGGATGACAGGACCAAAGTTTGAAAGTTGAATGGTAGGACGAAACAGGACATGCATAACCCATCCTCTAACATTTTTATCCCAATCCATCCCTTTGCAAAGGCAAATGTACTTTTAATACCGGGTCCGCTAGAACTTATCTACAGTTTAGTGTTTGAAGATAAATAATTTAATCATCTACTGAAACCTCAGCAAATAAGCTGAATTGGAACCAGTTGTTCTGATATAATATGTATTAATTTTGATGTATGTAATATTTCTGTTCCAAATAAAGGTTTATTTATTTATTTATATACTGAAACATAATAATCTTTTCTATTGGTTGACTCTACTAAAAAAGAAATTTCATATTTTTCGAAAAAAGATGATATTTGAAAACTAATTTTTTCCTCGGTATTATCTGAAGAAAGATTCTATAAAATTTCTTTAAATTTTAAATTATTTCGGTTTGAAACCCCTTCACTTGAAACTTGAAAGCGCATAAAGATTGATCCTTATTGCCCTAAGACATTTTATTTTCTAATCTAAATTACGTCTGAAATTACGTCTAACTTCGATATTCATATAATACGCAGATACTATTTTTTCAGGTAAAAAATATTGAAAAAGCGAAGGGTTGAACGCGATTGTGCTGGAAAAATAATGAGAAATTTTCCTTGCCATTTTCTGCACCTCATTTCCGGGAATGGCACAATTTCTTCCACTTTCTTCTGCGTAATTATTATTTTTCTACAAGAATTTCCTATTTAACTCTTTTTATATAAACTGCGAAGAAGAGGATGAAAGGGCCGGTTAGCTATGGTGAATAAATTTATATTCATCGATAAAAAAAACACACACACAATACTTCCAATTTCTAAAATTATAAATTTATCGGAGGTAAAATGTTATACGGAAAAAAGGAGAGAAAAAAATAGCCTCGCTTTAACATTTTTTTTTTTTTTTAGCATTGGTAGGCAAGGCCATTCCATACAGCCAATGCTTTAACATTGTAGGCTGGTTATGCGAGACGTCGCGTCAGTTTTAATTTCCCTTCGCTGAAAACTCACAAACTGGCAAATCTCCCCATCTGAAAATACTCAGCATCCACAACGGTTCATACCACAGGGCAGTCACCCACCAAAATCAAACCTCGTTGGACGTTTCTTATCTACAGCGTTCTTTCAAGAACTGGTATATTCATATTCACTATGCCATTGACCGACGCGCGACGCGACGCTGGTCTATTAATATTTCTTCGATAGAATTCATTAGTTTGTCCTTATTACTCTCCTGCCGTACAAATGTATGCTTTTCAAACAACACCGAGACGGACTTACGTGTCTAAAAAAAGACTTGTTTTTTTTATAATAATAATACTATTTAGTCATTTAGTGGAAGGCAACCATCAGGCAAGGCTAATGCTCAAGCATTTTCCACCACCTATCCCTCAGAGTCTTATTATTATGTGGTTACAAACTCAAATTAATGAGGACAAATTGATGCACTGGGTGGGATTCGAACCAACGGACCTCTACGGTACCTGGATTACCAGACTAGCGGGTTAACCACTTGACTACCAGTGCACCAGTAGCACTGAAACAAAACCAAACGCTTGGCTGAACGTTTCACCAATACTATTGTCATTCCTCTGTGCCGTATGCTCGGAATATTATTATGAAATACACCCAACATGAGATGAGACACATAGATAATAAGGAGGGGAGAGAAGGAGGAGAAGAGGAGGTGGAGGAAACGGGAGATATAGAAGGGATGAAAAAAGCTCAACCACAGCAAACGTATCATATCCCGGCACAATCAGGATTTATGATGTCATGTTCGTATCTGTCTCTCCCCATCCCTCCCACTTTCATTCTCTCTCCAATTTCTTTTCCTTCTCATCCTCATACTCCCCATCTTCTTACTCTTTCCCTCTCCTCCCTATTTTCTCCTCTCTCCTATCTCCTTCTCAAATCCCCTTTGTCTTCTCTCCTCCTTTTTCTTCTCTCCCTCTCTTTCACCTCCTTTTGCTTCGTCTCCTTTTTGTTCTTCTCCCTCTTCCTATCTGTTTTCTCCGTTCAAAAATAACTTCTCTCGCTTGCGAATCCTTTATCTCATCTTCACTCAGACGGCTGATCTTCCCTCTCTTTCCAACCCCCCCCCCCTTCCACCCCACCTCTTCTGTTTCATCCCTTTCAAATGTCTCGACTTGGTTTGAGTAATACGAGTTCTTGATATGCGTTGTGTCAAGTAGCTAAGTATCTACGAGTGTGTTATAATACTAGAATAGGTTCCTACGTTATATTATATACCTACTTATTCATACATGAAACATTGAAACATACATTACATACTAGACAAGTATTAGATATAAAGAGTTGAACGCTTTCTCTATCTAGCGATACGGGCGTTTCGTGGGAGAACGCCTAGCGCCTCCCAGAAACTACAGTGCTTATCTATAATTCAATCATAACGGTATTGTCTCCTCGGGGACTTTAATCACATACCTACAACCTACAGCACTAGCCTTGCTCCGCCAGAAGACAAAAATCATTGGCGCTTTAATCAGAATGTTGTCGTTAGGAGGGTCTTCCAGTTGTCGAATGGGGAAGAAGGAGTGCCAGAAGCAAAGAACTTCATACAAGGGGAAGAGGTCAAGTAGGTTTTAGAAAATGTACAGGTAAAGAAGAATAAGACAGGGGTATGTTTGTTCCATTCCCACAGCATGGACGGCAAATAGATCACGCTACCTGTTAAGACTACCTGTATTGCGCTGGCAGTCTGAATAAAGCACTGCTTATACTTATACATGACCTTATTATTATTATCATTATTAAACATCTTAGATCAAGTTCTATTTACAATAAAGTAGGTTACATAGAATATTCAAATAGAAATTGAAATTCATAAAACAAAATTTGATCAAGGGCGGTGCTAATGCCAACGGCATTCTCTTCCACACCACCCCTTATGCACTGTTACGGCCATGCCTTGAAAGATTCGATACCGTGCTGAAGTACGGGTGAATGGCTTGTACATTATAAAAATTGGAGAGAAATGAACAAGGAAACTAAACACCTACAATCTACATGTCCAGTAAAATTAATAAAATAAATTAATCCTGAAAACTTTGATAAGTTTCAGATAGCGGAGGCTCGTGCTCTCTCTCTCTCTCTCTCTCTTTCTCTCTCTCTCTCTCTCTCTCTCTCTCTCTCTCTCTCTCTCTCTCTCTCTCTCTCTCTCTCTCTCTCACACACACACACCACACATACACACACTCAACGAGAGATACTTTATGGAAGAGAAAACGGAAAAGAAAATCAGAAGTAAAATATTCACACAAGACAGATCCATAAATCTTAGAGTTTTCAAACATAGGAAACTTTTGTAAAAAGAAAATATTCTGAAAGCTGAAACGCTTTGTGAGCCTTTTGATTCCTTGTGAATTTTTTGATTTTGGTTTAATATTATATGCGACTAACATTCGTTTTTGTTTTATAAATATTAGCGAGTTTTCTTGATTCTTTATGTGATTATAGAAGACTCTATGGAAGAGAGATTCTCTTATGTAAAAAATTTCATCTAACACATCAACGTATAATAATCAGGCAATCAAACCATTGCTTCTCATGGGAGAACGTTATAACAGGCAGCCACAATTTATTGGCTGCCGCAGCTAGCAGGAATAAGATGATATACACAGCTGAATAGCCAGCTAGTTTAGACGTATTCTACTAGTATGTTCACCCTATTTAGCCCAGTTCTCAAATTTGAGATAAGAAGAGAAATTCACAGCCGTATTTATGAACAGAGAATTTTGGCTGAGCAATGTCTCAAGCAAGGTTTCGGCCAATAATATTAAAGGAAATGATGCTTGAGACATTGCTCAGGTGGCTTTTCTGTTCATAAATACGGCTTTTAATGTTAAGCGAATCCTTACATACAATGAACCATACCTCGACCTTGCTATCGGAACCAAAGTGAAATGGTGGTGTTAGGAAACTCTTGAGTTGGCTTCCTTGATAGGCAAAATTCACCATTAGATCTGAATAAAGAAAGCTGTGAGGGCCTCATACAGTTCGTTAGTTGTCCTCTAACCAAAAAAAATTTCCAGGTTAGGTTTCTTCCAAATATTTCCATTTTATTCCAAGGTCAACCTCAACACATTCGTGAAAGAAAAATGCGTTTCGTACTATTAAAGATAAACAATGGACTTAACCTATAAAAGAACTGGAAGCAAGATTTTTCCTCTTCCAAAAGAAAAATGACTTGCTTCCAGTTTGGTTCATTTTATTCCCGTTTGGTTAACTTTGGTTAGAAAGAAAAATACGGCATTAGTCTTTGCCTTTTCCCAAATTTACTTTGGATCGGCATTGGTTACCAACCTGTTCCTCAATGTTAAGGTTATTTGGTTCTGTCACTATCTAATACTTCAACATTTTACGGCTCTATGCTTCCCAACGCTAACCCTGTCTAGGACGCCAAAGATTCACAGGGTGCCGCCTTTACCATTGAGCTACCGGGACAGAGCTAAGTAAGTATTCATATTATTAATTAAATATTCATCATGTTGCTCTAGGCTCGTTGGAACTGAAAGGCATTCTGCTTTCAGTATTATGTTCAAAGTTTTCACAAGTTGTGATTCCAGAACATTAGTTGTGTTTGTACTGTATTAGATAATGATATGAGTGTAAGCACTACCATACGGAGCTTCCTCCCTGGGTGGTTGGCTCACCAGATGCCAGGATTATGAGAAAAAGAAACTTTTCTAACTCTGATACTATATCTTGTCCATGTTTTAAGAACTTTGTGATAGGTGTAGGTAAAAAGTCAGAGGAGACTTCTTCAGTTCTATTACCTCTAAGGTATAGAAACTATTTTAAAAAAAAAAAAAAAAAAAAAAAAAAAAAAAAAATGAGTCATAGTTATCGAAGCATGGGTACACGTTATTACAAAAAAGAGTCAGTTATCATATTTGTGCCAATCACCTTCGTGATATCACAACTACTGAAACTCACTTTACTAAATCTACACTGAAACCGGGACTTGAACCAACGACCTCCAGGTTAAAAGTCCGCCGCCTCATCGATAATCTAGTGTTAAACATGTAGGGAAAGTATGATCTAGTGTTTCTACTTTTTAAGTCCGCATCAAAACTGATTTAAGTACCTTATCTATACCAATTTTAGAATTGCCATTCAAGAAATCTCTTTTTTAATTATTTTCCTTTTCATATCTACTTTTCCCACATTGTAAGATACATGTTGGTTTCATATTTAAATTTTATTCTGTATCAGGTTTAACCAACGTTGAACTATTCTCATTATGAATAAGTGAGAAATGAAAGTACTTCCCTACACTTCACATATTATAGGAATTATAAAAAATAGCTTTCAAAATAAGCACACGGAGGATCCACCCTGTATTGTAAGAACCCACCCACCACCCAGTCCTGGGAATTGAAAACTTTTCCTAAGTAAGTAATAAGAACTTATTCCGTCAATTTTTTGCTGGTACATTTCGTACACTCAAAACTTAGTCGATTGCACAAAGTAAACCACCCACACTCTAGCATTGAATTAACTCACGGATCCGCACAGGATGAGTTAGACAAAACTACGTTATTTGATGCTGTTTGGTTTTATAGCGGTAAAACTTTTAGATTATTACTTAAATTGAATTTATTCCATTCAAGAAAGGAATGTTAGAATGAAGTAATAGGCAACGTCGAGATCACAAGTTCAAGTCAAAACTTACATTTCCCAATATATGACAGAAAGCAAAATCCATGTATGCAGAGACCTACATAGATTTTTCATGACTTCTCATGGAACGGCCTTCAATTTTCACATAACCAGGCTTCCGACATGGCGGCAGTATCCATAAGTGTCTTTCTGCCGTCTTGGGCCTGGTATCTCTATTAAAGAATTTTTCCTCCTTCCTGTTACATGCCTGAAGCCCATGAAAAAAAAATGTATGTAGACTAAAGTCAAATATGTCTACTGATTTCGCCCTAAGTCAGTCCTGGTTAACGTCATTGGTCAAAGCGAAACCAGCAGGGATAGGTCATGTTATGACCAAAAATCTTGGGCTTATTGCTAGAATGAGATAAATCATAACAATATAATAATGGCAATTTTTTGAGCTAGGTACATGTTATATTGCAACAACTTGTATTTCATTATTTATAGCGACGAGACGAGGTTTTTACCAACTACTATTTGTTGTACAAATTACTCTCACTTTACATAGGTTTTACATGCAATATACATATATTATGTAGTTTTCCCCCACTATTACGTTTATTACAATTACGCATGGTATGTACAGAATACACAAATACTCGTATACATGAATGGCTCTTGTATTGTTATTATAGATTCGAAATTTTTGGAACAATAACTACACACAAGTGAAGAATATTCTGTCAGATTTTCGTCCTTGTAAGAAATATGAAGTCAGGCGCCATAGTCTCCTTCAGTACATGATCTTCCCTCTCTCTTCCAACACTAGCTCCTTCTCTGTTTTGTGGAAAACAATGCCAATTTCCAGCATTGGGGAGAAGTGCAGGGTACGGGTGGCTCGGGACTCTTTCAGAGGCTTGAGACCAGATGTGAGAGGAGTCTCGTGAAAAGTCCAGATGAGACAAAAGTACAAGTTAGAACGAATATGAAAACGGATTAAATATCTGAAGATTGGTTAATCCAAGGCATTATTCAATTAACATCTGATATTAAATGCGATGGAGAAGATAAAAACCCCTGGGCTCTATATCAAGACGTTCTCATTTATTCAAATTAGAGATGGGCCGTTTGGAAGCGATCACCTTTAAAAAGATTGTGCCAAAGAACCAAAAACCTAACCAGAATTTTGGAGAGATCGGCTTTTGAGCGTAATGAGTACGGAGTAAAAAGAAAAAAACTATTCAAATGGAGAGAGGGTAATAGGGGTACAAATGTATTTAACAAAGAATTTGATTAACTAAAACGAGACCCGAGTTATATCAAATTCTTTGTTAAATACATTTGTACTCCTTTTTCCTACTACTGCGATGTGATTGGTTGGAATTTAGCATTAGATTAATCTAATTTGTTTCATAATTTGGACGTTAGTCTTGTTTCAAGTAAATCCTAGGCAAGATAAATCCAAGTCTCTTATCGAGTCCATCAATATCAATGGTAATGCACTACGTGTACCAATTGTTGACGGGCGCCTACTTCTCCTATCTATAGGAAGGCTCTGAAGGCTTCCGAGAGAGTTTCTTAAAGACTTCCCAGTACAAATTGACCACTTCATTGACGATATCACTGTCTGTTTTGGCATAAGCTGTCGAAAATCGAATGACAAAATAGGCTGACTGTCAAATCTACTTCGAGGGCTAAAAGCTAAAACTCTGAAACATGTAGAGGTTTACAGTTTATCTGGAGTAGACATCTCAGGTTTTGAAGACATGAAGCAAAGTAAAAGTGGCATTTGACAAAAACCACAAACTGTCCCATTGGAAACGAAATAACCACAAGCCACCATTGTTTTTTCTACTCGAAAAAAAGCTCAAAAATGAAGGAGAAAAAAAAGGCAAATAATGTTTTCTTTATCTTAATTCACCCCCTTTTAACTCCCTCTCACCCTCTTTCCTTCCTCTCTTATATTTTAATTTTCAAAATCTCCACGGTTCTTCTTTTTAAAAAACCTTTTAGTCTAGTTGATGGCATGGCAACTGATGCCCAGGGCTTAAAGGAAAATGAAGAGGGAGCCTCACATTTTCACCCCATCAGCCTCGCTGATCCTCTTATCCCTGAGAACACTAGACAATACGGGGCCAGTCGTTCCGGGGAAGATGCTGGCGAAATAGCTGCTGTTAAAAGCTTAGGCGAGCGTTGAGTCTGACATGAACAAGAAGGTCCTGAACATCTACCATGCGGTGTACAAATTCTCACTGTCGCTGACAGGAAGATCAGAAGTTCAATGATTATTTCTCTCAATACATAAAAGCATAAGATAGGTACAAAATCAAAACCTCTTGAAAAGTTCTAGGTTTCAAGTTTTCACACAAGGTTTATTTCAGCTTATTATATAGTCATAGTCGAAAATTATATGGAGGTTAAGTGAGGTTATCGTGTTTTTCTTGATCGCACAAGTCACAAGGGTGGCTTAACCGCGCAATCATGTAAATGCCATACTTGGGAGTCGAACCACCGACTTCAAGATTACGAGTCCGCTGTAGGGACTACTGCCAAGTGCCAACGTCGGCGTTGTATCGAGTTGGAATAAATATGTATGTAGGGTATTGTTGAGTCATTGGAATGACTTGACCTTATTGTAGAGTCATTAGAACTAGTGTAATTTGACCTGAAATTAAGGAAGGGCAAAAAGAATAAATGTTTCTTCAACAAGAAGAAAAAAAAATACATCTTTATTTTTTTAAGTTCTTGAAAAATTTACAAGAAAAAACAATAATAACAGAAAATCCAGGAAGGAACTTTTAAAAATCATCTTGGAGAGGCTTGAGCAAATATTTGTGCTTTTGAAATATCATGCATACGCCTAATTTAGCAGAGCTTTTGATACTTTTACGAGCATTATGATTTTGCTGAAGACAAAGGAGGAAGATAGATAGAATGAGAGAGAAATAGAGAAAGGAGGGTATAGACAGAAGGCAGAAAGAAAAACTAAGTAAGAGAGTGAGTGTGAAGGGAGAGAGAAGGAAAGGCGATAGATTAGTGTGTGTGAGAGAGAAGGGAAATAGAGAAGATATAAGTGAAAGAGAGAAGAAAAGTGATTATAGTGAGAGATATAAATGAGAGTGTAACTGTGGAGGAGTGAAGGAAGAGAGAAGGAAGATATAATAGAGAGAGAGATTAGGGAGCAACAGAAGGCAAAGACAGGGAGAGGGGGAAGAGAGATAGAGAAAAAGCCAAGAAAGAAGGGAGAGAGAGAGAGAAAAAAAGTGTAAATGAGTAAGAACTGTAGGGAGGTAGAGATTCAGAACGGAAAAAAGAGAGGTAGAAGGGAGAAAAAAAAGGGAAAGCGCGGAAGTAAAAAAAAAGGAAAAAAGAGAGAGAGAGAGAAGAGAGAGAGAGAGAGAGGAGAGAGAGAGGGTGGGGGGGAAAGAGAGGAGAGATGAGAGTGCAGAGTATTGTAAGAGGAAAAAGACAGAGTAAATGGGAGCGAATCTAATGAGAAGAGAGAGAAAAAAATCTGGTGTAAACATCACACGACTTTCCTTATCATAATTATAAGGAATTGGAACAGGACCAAAAGCCACTGGTGACTCAAAGGTAACATTTAGCTGAAAATCAATATCAAATTCGTAATCAGCACCTCAAAATCATTGGATTTGATATGTCACAACACCCATCTACGATAAATAATAAAGAAGTTAAACAAAGCGGGTCCCCCCCCAATAGCGGTAAATTGGGGCCGAGGTCCAAAAAGTTCAAGATATCAAAAAAATGATTAGAATAGACCCCTATTATTTTTTTAATCTAAGACATAGTTGTTCTCTAACTTTTTTTGTATCTCCAACCAATTCAAAGAAGCGGCGCTTGCGGCCAATATTTGCGGTCCTGCGGCCGCAGTCTGCGGCCGATTGCAACCAAAAGTTTCGTGGTTCGTCTGGTGTATAAAAATAATTAGCATACCAAATTTCAAGTCTCTAGCTCTTACCGTTCTCGAGATATCCTGTTCACACACAGACAGACAGACAGACAGACAGACGCACGGACCAATGGCTGAAAACAACTTTTTTGGTATCCTGAGGCTATAATTCGTCCAGAAATGTGAAAAACTGGGTAGGTCAAATTTTCGACGAATACAATACTTTCCTTATTATAGGATAAGGAAAGTAAAAAATAGAGAGTGGGAGAGAGAGTGAAGGAGTGAAGGAGAGAGAGAGAGAGAGAGAGAGAGAGAGAGAGAGAGAGAGAGAGAGAAGGAGCGAGAGGAACGGGAACAGAGGAATGAATAGAGGGGACAAGGAAAGGCAGTACAGGAACTCGTGTCTTCTTAATTACGATTCCAAGATATTTTCATAACTTTTTTTCGTCATATTTATCATAAAAAAAAATACTTGAAAATTTATGTCTGGTTTTTATTTTTTAACGGGAAATAATTCACTGAATGGTTGGAGTGTGTGCAAGAGAAGAGTACTTTTTTGCTTTAAAAAATGCTAAACAAACTCGCTGGAAATATAAAGGCTTGTGGGGGATGTGGCATGATGGCAGAAGATTGGGACACCGTCCTAGTTAACATGAATTTATCGGTCTATTTTTTAGGGCCAAATTATGAAATAGTATTACGAAGATAATGGAGAAGCATCCCTTAACCGAGATAAGGTGAGCTTAAATAGGTGGAAAGTTCAATTTAGGGACGGTACCCTTACCTTACCTTCGATACCCTTCGTAGTAATCTCATTTTATGATTTGGACCTTTAAGATCTGCATTGGGATAAGGGGTAAACGTTGCAAGTTTGATTATAGTAGGTTGTAGAGTAAATTTGTGCTTGATAAGGCTAGATTTAAATAAAAGTCCACCTAAAAAATATGCCACATTCAAAATCAATTTTGAATGAGGCATCAAAAATATTGTGTAGGTAGTGTTCTACTACACCCAAATAGCAGAAACTCTCTGATGAATTTCAAAAAAATTCTGTAAATATGATTTTTCCAAGTTATAGATTGTACAATACCACGTCCGTATAATATTTACTGTTTGACCCCATCTTTAATTTGTCATCAGAATTTTTACTGGTATTATGTTTCAGCAATCATCAGGCATTAATGAATTTATCATGTGCTCCACAGACTCCACACCCACAGTCAGCTTTTTGACGGAGCCCACACCAGAAAGTTTTGGGGCACAAAAGGGAGAAAGAGAGGACTTTTTTTTTAAATATACTTAAATAATATTTATTTATTTTATGTGAACTTTTTTCCCTCCTTTTTTTAATATGAGTTTTACAAAAGTTTAATTGTTTTTTTCTGTATGAGTAAAGGGGAGGGGGGGAGAGAACGTGCGGAAAGCACTCGAAAGCATAAGAATGATTTAATTGTTTCAATTAAGTCCTTAGTGACTTCATCCACTGCGGTCAGGCCCCGGCAGACGCAGTGAGGGACCTGAAGGCTCGAATTAATTAAAACAAAATACATTTTTATGAGTTCACTGAGCCTAGAGGGTTTTTTTTCAGTCATGCTCCAATGAATAATGGCTTTATAGGGTGAAACTTTGACTGTTCTTTCAATTTCTGAAGCTGTACTCGTTCAATCTCATACACAGCTTCAATTAAAGAGGAGTTGAAAATTACTAGATCTATCAATAAGAAATTATGTATGCTATGTCTTCACGGTACTGAATCTTTGGATCTCTTAACTTTCGACATCCCACAGAACAGCTGTTTCTGTCTTGTGGGGGTCGTCAGCTGAGAGCTATGCAGAGCTCAGAATTTTAGAGAGATACAGTTTTATTATAAAACGTTGCTGCCCACATATCTGAAGGTTGCTTAAAAACACAGCATATTAATCAATACATTAGAGTACATCTTTTTTTTATACATATTTTCTTATTCTTTCTTATTAATTTCAGAACCATGAATTCATATTAATTACAGACACTATTCATTTAAATATACTACCCGGTTAGGGTATCAGAGACTCATTTTTCCAGTAGTTGTGTTGGTGCCATTATTGTGTTGTGAAAGTCTCAAATTATATGAGGAATTGGGTGGAATTTAAACCAATGAATTAATTATAGATATAATATCAAACTTTACAATACCTAATAATTCACTAAACTAGCGCCTTAAATACTACGATCACCATGCCCAGGTCTGTCGTCTATCCTGGTAGCTCATTGGTCAAGACATCGGTTTGGTAATCTAGAGGTCACGGGTTCGAAACCTAGCTAGGACATAACAAGTTATCCCCCACTTGAGTTTTTGACCACATAATAATAATACGTAGTGGTCTTACTGCTGATATAACTTACTAGTTCTAAACGGGCAGTATAAATTATTTTTCTGTGCCGTATCATAAAAGTCTAATTACCTAATTAGGAATTTAGATTCTATATTTACTATATTCAAAATATCATGCCTATATCGCACCGCGGCCTAACAAACTCTATATTCAGGGTATGATATCTTAGTAGATATAACCTGTCTGAAAACTAATAGACATATAGCTAAAAGTTCATTCCCCTGATTACCAAGTCTGATAGAGTGATAATCACCTCGTTTCTTTATCTAAAAAATACCTCCCTCCTTCAGTATATTTATCTTCCTTCTGGTCAATTAGGTCTTAGAAAAAGTTTAGACCGACTAAACTATACATGACATCATAAATTTAGAGATAATCTTTTCGTTAGAGCGAAGTTTAGCAGGAAAATTAATCGCTTCGTGCGATTAAAGTTTTTCTTAGAGGAGAGGAAAAAAGGAAGTTGAGGACAAGTGAGGTACGAGTTGGAGGTCTTTTCCTCAGGATTGAGTATGATAAAGAGGAGAGGCTCGCAGATTGTTACATTTCTACGTCATTAACAAAATCATTTGTCCATCTTGATAAGATCGTTCTTTCATTTCTAGAACATAATTTTAGAAATTTACTGAACGCCTGTCTGAACTGAGGATGCTCTTCCACTTTCAGCCTGAACCTCCTTCCTCGGATGACTTTATTACTATCTCAACTTTTAGTTTTAAGAAATTGCGGGATTAGAGGCACAAAAATATGGAGTTATAATATTTTTGTGTTTGTGTCTGTAGAAGAAAGAAAAAAATCTTATCTTATATTTTGTTAATATTGTAAATTGGTTATGTACCGTACAATATACAATTACTAACGGTATTTATTATTATTATTATTATTTTAGAAATATTAATATTAAAGTCTTGATTCCCTATTTCGGGCAGAAATCGAGTTCACGATAGGTAAGTTTATAAATTCATTAATAGAAAAGAACACCGTAAGTTTAATATCAAATTTAATATAAATTATACATATAAAATGTATATTTATGTAAAAAAATAAAATACGTATGATCTAGATCCAGGTATATAAAAAATGGGTTCTGCTTTTCGATTTTTTCACATAGCAGGTAAGAGTTGTAAAGACGTGTCGTATTGGTAACTTACCTTTCAGGCCTTTTTATACGATGGGTGATGGTAGGTATAGGTTGCCCCGAATTCTTGAATTAACTCAGAGGCACGTGCGTGCATCTTGGGAACCATTCCCAGTGGTGTGAGTTTGAGAATATATTTTATGTGTAAAAAATATTTACAAAAAAAAAATACTTAGGAAGGTAGAACCAGAAAAATGTACTAATTTAAATTATAAATAAATAAATTTAATGAGGACATTAAAGCAGAAGTTCTAACCTCCGGCATTCTCTTCCATCCAGCCATCTAGCACTCACATTGTAGTACTCTGAATGGTCCCAGCTTAGGAAAATAAATCTCTCCTCGTTCCTTTATTTTGCACAGAACTTTTTTTTCAATAAAAGTTTTAATGATTTGGAAAAAGGATGAAAAACTAAAAGAAAATGATTATCATGGACATAAGGTTTTGCTGATATTTATCAGGGGAAATTATTATTATTAATTTTTGTTTTAACTTTGGCTCAGTTTTCTATCATAATTTATCAATCAATTTTAACTTTTTCTACTGTGCGAAGACCCAGACCGGTTTTGAAAGATTGATCATTTGTGATTCACCCCAAAGTAGGTACCCATTCCAGCTAAGGTATGGGTGGAAGAGATTGCCATAGGCAATAACCCCGGCCTTTAGTCAGGACATAGGAATGTATTTATCTATTTTTTTTTTTTAAATTTTATTGTTTATATTGTTTCCATTTTTTTTTTTTTTTTAATTATAATAATTAATAATTATTTGTTTTGTACATAATATAATTATGTCTTTGTATCTAATAAAGCATTTAATAATAATAACAATAATAATAACAGAAACTTCATGGAGCAATCACGAAGGTGATTTAAAATGAAATTAAGAGCGACTTTTTGATGATTAGTCTTTAAAAAAATTAAAGGAAGATCATTCATTATTTTGTAAAAAAGGTTTAAAAAAACTCTCTCAAGGACCCGCAGGTTTACCTCATTTATTGGGCGATTGTAAATTCCCCGATTGCAAAAAAAAGGTATAATGTAAATTCCCCAATGGTCAACCTACAGAAAATAACAAAAATGTCAGTTTATTGAATAATTGTAATCAAGTTTCGATATGCCTTGGGTGTATAGTAGGGTTAGGTAAAATACAATGAAGGCCATGCCTTGGGTTTATAGTAGGGTTAGGTGAAATACAATGAAGGACATGCCTTGGGTTTATAGTAGGGTTAGGTAAAATACAATGAAGGCCATGCCTTGGGTTTATAGCTGGGTTAGGTAAAATACAATGAAGGCCATGCCTTGGGTTTATAGGAGGGTTAGGTAAAATACAATGAAGGCCATGCCTTGGGTTTATAGTAGGGTTAGGTAAAATACAATGAAGGCCATGCCTTGGGTTTATAGCAGGGTTAGGTAAAATACAATGAAGGCCATGCCTTCGGTTTATAGTAGGGTTAGGGAAAATACTATGTAGGCCATGCGTCGGTTCATTAATTGAAGGCTACGCCTATAAGGAAAAAAAGATTGCCTACATACCTACAATATACAATTTTATACCTGTACGTACAGAATCGGGGGAATTTCCCATGAAACCCTCAGGTAATCAAATATTTTCCCGGGGGAATTTACAACCGGAAATACGAACCTTTCAAAAAACCGGGGGAATTTACATGTGTCCCATTTATTACCTGGTTTGTGAGATATCACCAACTGAAAACCTTTCTTTTCTGTTCGCATACCACACTTAGAACCGAATTACTCAAGTTCTTCAAGTGCGATGCTACGGACACCTACCGGTTAAGTTTTAGCGCAATGAAACCCCTCCCCCCCCCCCTTAGCAAAAAAAAATATTTTTCCCACAAAACATTAAAATTTGATTTCATTTTACATTACAATTTTCAACAAATTTGTACATATTATTCTTGCAGAAGCAAAAGGATAATATTGGTTAAGTAACGCCATACCCCTTCGGTATTTTTCTTTTAAGTTAAAAGTTGCCGAAAATTCTTCCTCTGCATGTTAGAAGAGAGAAAAAAAAAAACACTTTTCATAAATCATTTTCTTGAGGGAAAAAGAAAATGTGGAAAAAGGAGGGTGAGTTAGAGGAAAAGAAGGAGGGATGTGAAGAAAAAGAGGAGAAGGAGGAAGCATTGGAAGAAAAAGAAGAGAATGAGGAAGAATTGGAAGAAAAAGAAGAGAAGGAGTAAGAATTGGAAGAAAAAGAGGAGAAGGAAAAGAAGAGATAGGAAGAGATGGATTGAGAAGGAAAGAAGGAAGGATGGGAAGCAAAGGAGAGGAAGGAAGGGGAGATGAAGGTATGGGAAGTAGAGGAGGGAGAAAAGGAAGAGGAGGAGGGGGGATGAGAAGCAAACAAAAAATGTTTGGTATGGAATGGTATAGAGATATTTTTCATTTCCGTTTTTTCCAACATTGAAACAAAAAGAAAATTATACTATTCAGGGTGTCATGGATAAAAAACAATACAAAACACAGAACCTATTTATTATTTCAAACAGATCATAAATTATGTTATGATTTGTAAATTCAGACCCATACAGCCTTTGTACATAGTGCTAAAGTTACCATAGGTGGCTATTCGGACATGGGATAAAGCTTCCATCACGAACTTCCTGATTAACTAAAGTTAAAGTTAATATCACGGGCACAAGGACATTACCGGGATTTTGCAAATTATAACCTAGTTAAAAGTTATAGTAATTATTTGCAAAAAATTCATTATCTAGTAGCATGTGATGATTATTGTTGTTCAAAAATTTACTATTAGTCGTACCTTAAAATTTTTCTATTTTTCATGATATGGTGCCCCAACTTAGTTCCAGAAAATCCACAAACCCAAATATATCTAACCTACTTAACTATATATCCAATTTTCTACCGTAAAATTTCGTCTAAATAATATATTAAACGTTAATATAATGTCCTTTCACGGTTGAAAGGGAGATGTTGGGCTTTTCAGAGTTACGAGTGAAATTAGGAATGAAGCTCACATCAACCAGTAAAACATGAAAAAAAAGGGGGGCGAAGTCTTCACTAAAATCTTCTGTACTTTGGACTCGATCTAGTGACCTCCAGGTTACGAGTCTGCTGCCATAGCGATCGACCTATCGAGGTCGGTGCTGTATAGGACAATACCTACAGAACGAGTTTCTCTGCATTTCGGGCGAATCTAATAAATTGTAGGACTCAAGTAAAAAGTATTCAACTGAACTTAGGTAAAAAGACGTTTCGATTATTAACTCAGCATAATCATAACGTGATGGTCGTTCGTTTGAGTCTCAAGCATAGCTCATTTCGTTAAGACTAGTTTTAGTGGTTTCAGTAATTTATGATTGACGCAAATTAAATATGACAATAATAATAAAATTACTGTCAGTATTTTTTTTTTTTGCTTTAATGGCAGGATTCTCATATTGCTTGAGCTCTTCCACCCAACCATTTGTTGCTGACTAATAGTCAGCAACAATAGAAATAGAAGGAAATAAGAGAATCAGTATAGGATAGGAATGAAAAAAAAGGGGGAGAAAAGAATAATAATAATGACAATCAAGAGCTACGGAATATCAGAATAGTCCTCAATAAGGACTTTGAAACTATCGCAAATTAAATAAGACAGTAACTTCCAGTGTTTGTAAAACCTAACAAGAAAGACATGCCAACACACTCTGTATACGCCTGTGGCATATCACTGTTGAAGAGCTCGCGATTGTTATTTCAAATGTGTCGGGGCTTTGCAAAGATTCAGCAACACAATTTCCATAATTATGAAACATAATAAGCTCCACACGAACACTTGAAACTCAAAATGCTGTGATGAACGAGTAAGGCCTTTGTTTTTTGAAAATATAAATTCGAAAATTTAATCCTGCCGTTTGTCTGATTGTTAAATCGGGTGCACTGAGGCTTGGCGGAAGGCGGCGTATACACCCGACAGAAATACAGCAAGTCGAATCTTCGCTGTTGAGTCTTGAAATGCGGAGCACTTTGTTCTTCATATGCGTCTTCTTGCCATTTAATTTGATAACAATATATTTTATTGTGAAGCTTCAGGAGCTTCGGGAGTTGTGAACAGTGGCTGTGAGATGGGAAGTGCTCCAATTTTTATAGAATAAAAGATAGTCAGTTTGTAATATTGCTCAAGAGTGCGTTTCAAAGCGTACTTTTAGTGTCCTTGGATTGGATCATCTTTAAAATGAAAAGAAAATGGCTCTTCTAGGGTCCCCTGGTAATCCGATAGGGGTTAGAATTAGAGTTGCCGCGATTAGTTCAAATCTCGATAATCGATTATCGATTAATCCGACTCGTTGGTAATCGATTAATCGACACTCAAATAATCGATTAATCGATTATTTGACGATTATCTGAAATTAACCAAAAATTGACTTTGACTAATTTTTACTTTTTTTTTTGTCGCGACGACATATTATTTTTATTTCATATTATCATTTCTCATATCTTTTCCTTTAATTAGATACTAATTGAGCCAATTTTGACCTCTACTGGATCTATAGTGCCCACTCTGAAAAAAAAAAAAAAAAAAAAAAAAAAAAAACCAATTTTTTCACCTAACTAGATTTTACCTATTAATATTTTTTTTCTTTTTATATAGTTTGTCACGACGGCATATATTTTATCAATTTAAAAAACAAGTTGTCATAGTTTGACATGTTGAATGTCACAGGTTGAATAAAAAAAAAACGACACCTGGCAATGGGTGATTTGTTTTCTGTTATGTTTAGAGAAAGAAACACATATACCCTATAAACCATGTATCATTCTCATTGCTATAATGATAAAATTGCTTTCTCTTCTTTTTTAAGTACTGAACAGAAAAACGTCTGTTGGGTCAGCTAGTATCATAATAATATATTGAATTGAATTGAATTGAAATATATATTTGGTGTTGATCAACACTTGGGTTGCTAACACAGGTCAAAAACACAAAATATAAAACAAAAGTAAGAAAACAAACAAAACAAATTATAAAACAAACGAAAAAGTATTAACAAAAGGAGAAAAAAAAGAAGGGAAAAGAAAATGACCTAGGTATGTCAGATACATATATATGATGAGACTAAAGTCCCTAATAAATGACACTTAAATTTATTAGATTTATTGTTCTTTTGTTCTTTGATTAGGTATGTTAGAAGGAAAATTTTTTTCCTTCTAACATACCTAATCAAAGTCCAGAAGGATTTTCATTTAGTATTTCCGGTGTCCAGAAGGATTTTCATTTAGTACTTACCATATCTCTGGTAAGAATATGAACTTTATTGTAAACGCGATACAGCCTGAGAAAATAAAAACAGCATCAATCATATGCTTAATGGCAGGAATGCATGATATTTATAACACCCCTTGGAAGAACATAGAAATATCATTGAAAAAGTTGCAGGAGAAATGCCATAACAAAAAAGTTGTAATTGTACTTGTACCGCCAAGATACGACAGAGATAACGCCAACTATCAGGTCGTTAACTTCAATGAAAAATTGAAGAACTTCATCAAAAATATGCAAAACATTTCTTACCTTGAAACCCATAGCTTCATACAAAGAAGACATATGGGAAAGGACCATATTCAATTAAACAAAACCGGAAAGTTTGTACTAACCATTAAAATAACGCAACATGTCCAAAATCCTAACTGGGTCATTTTCATTTATCTTGGGCAATTGGATTTTTTCAAGTCATGAACGTTACCTTTTTCCTAAACAATTTTTAGGCTCATAAGACTAAGACAAATACCTTTGAGCAAAAGCTTTCATTTAGAATATTTCTAGCAGCTACCTCTTCACACAAAATTACAAAAACTTAACGTACCAGGTAACGTTCATGACCACGGGTAACGTTCATGACGGTAACGTTCATGAGTAACACGCCACTAAAACAATCTTTTCTCAATAAAAGAATATTCACTTTACAAAAAAAAATATTTGATTGGAAAGAGGACATGCAGAAGAATTAAAGAAATACATTATATATTAAAGAATCATTACAATTTATTTAAAAAACCGCGTAACGTTCTTGTCAAAAAAAATTAGACCCACCATTGTCCCTCACTGTACTGCATCCAACATCCAACTGACAGGAAATTTCAAAACAAAAACAATGTCATCTGTAAGAAGCAAAATGGCGGCAGCTGCTAGCTTCTCATTCTAAGGGTTCTTCAAAATGGTTTACATTTTTTTGGGGGGTAACATTCATGACGGAGATTTTTTTTTCTTCGTAGGGACACAACTTTACACGTCTGTAGAATGAGGTGAACATTATTATTTTTATGAAAACTAATGGTCACATCCTAAATAAACTGTATTTTTCTCATTTATATTGGATTTTGGTGAAAATAATGGGGAGAAATGCATTTTTTTCTATCAGACACAGTAAAATCTTAGACTAAGGGACACCTAAAATATCATGAACGTTACTTACATAACTGGCAATTTTGAGTCTCCACATTAGTTTAAAAGACAATTTATTATTGTAATTTATAAAAAAAATTGTTTCCTATGTGATCAAATAGATTCTAGTCATATATCCCTATTATTTTCACATTTATTAAAGGAGAAAGGTTGCGGACTTGATATGCCCAAGATAAATGAAAATGACCCAACTATGGAATGAAGAAAGTGCCTTTTAAGGCAATGAAAACAAAACAAACATCAGGTGCGTCAACAGGAAAGCACTGGGTACCCCCGCGATATACAAGACTTCTATCAGACTTTGTACCGAAGAATTACACGTCATCTGTGTTATCGTCAAACCGCATATCAAGAAAACCTCAGTTTTCAACTGTACACCAAACGCAGTCTCGAACTCAACAGCATATGACGTCATCACACCATGCGAGGGAGAATTATCCACCATTGCCGATACCTACTCATCAAAGGACACAACTGCTACCGCCAGTAGTCAATACACCTCGTAATCACGGCATTCCAGTTGAAGTGCGGAGATGCAGATGCAACTCAGCAACTCAAAGAAACCCCCGTATGTCACGAGTCACGGCAAGTAATGTTCCATCTATCCGGTCATATGGACAGTTCAATGCTCCGGACTCGTCACATGGACGATTTTTCTTAAATGATAATGACATCAGCTCGTACTATGTAACCCATTCTAGTCACTTTTTTGACGATCAGGTCAAAAATTTTCGACTTGTAATGACAACTCTTGTCTAGATGTGAGGATAAACCTGTACAGTGTAAATAGTTCAAACATAGATATAAACAATACTATTAGTAATAGTATTTTACCAGTGACACAATCTGAGATGTTAAATCCCGAGTCAGCTAGTCATGACTCAGGATTACATCAGCAGAATTATTGCAATGTGAAAAATACTCCTAACAATGCAAATCATGTGTCCCCTACAAATGATTTCAATTTCAAGCTCATTCAAAATAACTCAGAGCCTCATAGCATAAACAATACTTCTCAGCCAGGACTCAAGGTCGACCTTAATACTAGTACTAGAATCTCTGGTGATACCATACGTTTGTTGTATCAGAATGTTCGTGGCCTTAAAACAAAAACAGATCAAATTTATCAAAACATATTGAGTGAAGATTTTGATCTTATAGCTATCACAGAATCGTGGTTATCACCAGATATTCATAATAATGAGATTTTTGACCCTAGATATAATGTATTTCGCCAGGACAGAGATCCCGTCAAATCTAATAAGAAACGAGGGGGTGGTTTGATTTTTGCTTCCAAATCGTCTCACTTTCTCACGACTAGAATAACAAAATGGGACATCTCTGATGAACAATGTGAGACAATGTGGCTCAAAACTTCATACAGGGGAGACTCTTTTTATCTAGCCTTAGTTTACTTTATTCCACCTGTAACAAGTTCCACCATAGAAAACTTTGTGAACTCCATGATAAATATCCCTGATATACAAGGTCATAAAATAATAATTCTAGGTGACTTTAACATGCCTGATTTTATCGTACAATACGAAAAAGTTACACCTGATAATAATACTTCAATCTTTATAAGGCTTTTAAGTTACTTTAATCTTAGCCATAGAAATACCGTAAAAAACTTTTATGATAAAATTTTAGACCAATGCTTCGATAATTTTGACTCACATTACACTTCTAACTTGCAAAACAAAACTGGTATTATTCAAATAACTCGTGGTAACCCCCTCGTAAAAGACGATAAACATCATCCAGCCCTAGAATTAATACTAGGATATAAGAAAATTAGCCAAGAAAAACCTGATCAAAATTTAATGACTAAATTTAATTTTCATAAAGCCAATTTACCTATCGGCCATTCCATATGTCGCGGACACTACATTTTTACTCTTCAAAACAAATTTGTGGAACAATAAAAAGAGATAGAATTTTTTTTTTGCTCATATGATTTCTTTATTTTTATAGTTTATAAACTAGTTGTAGGTTTTTTCTCAAAGATTCCTGGATTAGCTGTTATTCCACTTTTTGTTGCCGTTGCGGACACTACCTTACTATTTGATTTTTTTGAGAACCTTATAATTAAATGTACGAGTTCAGTAAAGTTCAGTCCCTATGGAAAAAATACCTTCAAAGTGCCGTATTTTTTTTAAAGAGGAAAATATTTACTTTAAAATAATGTACTGTTCATTTTTTTATGTAGAGTAATTTTTGAGTTTTGCATTTCCAAAAATTATGTGTCATGTTGCGGACACTACATCGCGGACTCTACAAAAAGTTCTATAGTAATTATCTTCACTCTTATGCAGTTATTTGATGGAAACACATGAACTAGAGGTACTCTAAAGCAATAAAAACAAAATGAGAAATGTTAGTACAAAAAATATTTATTACTTTATTAGAAAAAATGAACACTTTGAGATCAATTAGGTACGTACTAAGTACTTGTATATAAAAAAAAAAAAAAAAAAAAAAAAAAAAACTTTGGAATAAGAGTCGTAATTAAAATGAAATAAATTTTCTTAATTGAATCTTTTAAAATGAAACATGAAAAGTAACAAAATTAAACATGAATACCTAATTATGGGTAAAAAATGTTAACCAGACAGGTATACCTACTTGTGAATTGTGACATATAGGTAGTTATGCCCTACATATTGCTTAGAATTTGTAGAATATTCTACCCCCTTTCTTAATCATGTCAGGAGCAGGTAATACTCTTATCACTTGAACAAATGAGACATACTTCTCATCTGTGGCATCGGCAATGTAGAGATTATTAGCTTTCTTTAAAAACATAACTTTAAGTTCACCTTCTGACAAATTGCATGAAATTCTTCAATTCTAGTTTAAAATTGTTGATTGATGAATAGATCGTACTGAATAATAAAACAACACATCTACTACATATTTAGTAGTAGGTTGACTTATACTCTTCAAACTGGCAAATACAGGATGTATGGACACTACATAATTATACTATAGTAGTGTCCGTAACAGTAGTGTCCGCAACACTAAAAAAACCTATGAAGAGAATAATGAAAAAAACAAGAAAATGTATTTCACTCACCTGAAACCTTTGGTTTTACTTTAGCCGAAATGGTTTATCAAATTTAATTTCACTGCTTTTTTAACCTAAAAAAACTATAAATTTTGTAACGGACACTACACTAACTTTTCAAATTTTCATCCTTCAATTTCATGAAAACAGTTTACTTCTAAGAAAAAAATCTGAAAAGGATAATAAATTGAAAGCATGTTTATTTTGAGGTTATAACAGCTGTTTATGTCCCATCCATAAAAACAGCTCATTTGACTTCTCTAAATTAGCTCCAGAATGCCAACCAAAAATTTTCTTTTCCGACCTCTCAAAAAGTTACTGAATTTTTGTTAAAAAAATAAAAAAATCGAAAAATCAAAACGGATTTATTAATTATAAAATATTTACTATCTTCTGACAGCAATTAGGATACACAGTCATAACATTTATTTTTCACTTTTGAATTCCTCTTTTTCGTGGAATGGCCGCTATGTTAAAACTAGAATTAGAGAAAATACAATGGGATGATCTAAAATATCTTGATGATCCTAACAATATTCTTGACCAGATATACACAAGACTGAATAACGTTTTTAAAGACCACATTCCTCTCACATCTATACCCAAAATACATAAATTTCCATTATGGTGGTCTCACACAACTAAAAGAAATTTTAACCGCAAAGAACGTTTACGTAAAACAAAAAATAAAAATATCGAACAATCAAACAAATATTCAGAACTGAGACGTACAGTAAAGAAGCAAATTAAAACTGATTATAAAACCTTCATCCAAAACTCTGTAAAACAGCTTAAAACAGATAGTAAATATTTTTGGAAATTCATTAAACAAAAAAAAGAGCCTGGAAAATTAAAACAATATAAATATAAAGATAAAATAATCTCTTCTCCTAAAGAGATTTCACAAGCTTTCGCTCCTTTGCTCCTGACTCATGCACTTATAATATCTTTAACCTTCCACCTAGTATCTCGAGTGACTTTTTCTCTTTGCCAAAGGTTAGGGAGTCCGATATTTTGTTTCAAATCAATCAAATTGAATATAAAAAACCAGCAGGCCCAGACGGAATTCTACCCGGGTTTATCAAAAAAATTCCAAATGGATTCGTACGACCACTTATGATTCTTTTTAACCGCTCATTAGATAAATCTGTCTTTTTATCCAAACTAAAAGAAGCTGTCGTCACTCCTATTCCTAAAAAAAGTTCCGATAAAATAGAGGACCAGCGTCCTATTTCAAATATTAATGCTTTCGCTAAAATCTTCGAAGGAATAATTTATGATACCTTATCAGTTTTCATGTTCAATCATGTAAGCATTCATCAACACGGGTTCATTAAAGCAGGTTCTACTGTTACAAACTTGGTAGAGTTTTCTCACTTTATAGCTGAAAATATTGAACGTAAACAAATCGACGTACTATATACCGACGTTGAAAAAGCATTTGACCGACTTAATCATGATGCCATACTCAGAAAAATGAATACTCTAGGTTTTTCCAGACCATCTTTATCTTTCGTCACATCATACCTAAGAGACCGCAAACTAAAAATCGGAGAAGTTACAATCACACCTAACTCTGGAGTAGCTCAGGGGTCAAAAATATCTAGCCTATTATTTATAATGACGTGTGACGATATTAGAAATCATATTAAATATTCTCACTACAGCCTTTATGCTGATGACTTCAAAATTTACAAAGCTATTAACTCGCCTGAAGACTGCTACCTTCTTCAACGTGACATAGATGCTGTATCTGATTGGCTAACAACAATTGGATTAAATTTCCATCCACTTAAGTGTAAACAAATTTCTTATAGTACTAAAGAAAAACTCATCGCAAGCACATACACCATAAATAATCAACCCGTGGAAACTACAAAATCTTTCAAAGACCTTGGTGTGTTATACCAATCAAACTTCTCCTTCATACCACATATAGAACAAATTGCAACCACGGCCTACAGAAACTTGGGTATGATTATTCGATATTGCAAACAAATCGATGATATTGATGCTATTCGAGTTCTGTATTTATCTTTAGTTCGATCAAAAGTTGAATACGCCTCACTGATATGGTCTCCTAGTCAAAAAAATCATTCAAAAACAATCGAAAATATACAAGCTAAATTTGCTAGATATCTATTCAAAAAAGTAAATAATTTTTATCCGACATATCCAGAGCAAATCTCTTACTCGCTTCTTATTGAAAACCTTGACCTGCTTAAACTGGAAGATCGAAGAGAACTAGAAAAAATGAAATTTCTTTACAAAATAATAAATAATAACATTGACGCACCACAAATTCTTTCAAAGATCTCCTTCAAAGTTCCTCGACCAGGCCTGAGACAAAGAAACTTATTCTTTGACATACAAAACAATATTTCACCAAAATCCCCCATCACATCGTCCATGAAGACATTCAATAACTTGGACATAAAACCTGATTTTTCGTTAAACTACAACGATTTCACAGATTTTCTGAACTCTCAATAGCAGAGCCTAATTCAAAAATGAAATATCCGTTAATACATTTTAAATAGGTACATAGAATTTATCAATCTATACATATTTACCTTTATGTACTTAATTATAAGAATTAGTTTTATGAAAATGATTATCCTATTGTATCGATTAACGAAACCTATATGTATATTTATGCTAGTATTGTTACATTTAATTCCTTTATTATATGTAATGTTGCATATCTTATTAAAAAAAAAAAAAAAAAATGATCAAAATGACAAATATGACAATATTGACAATGACAGAATTGAGAATGACACTTTTAGTTTTGAAAATTTTAATGTTAGGTTATTTAAAAAATGCCGTGATTTCCGCCTTTTATAACCAGTAACCAGTGTTGCCAGAAAAAATTAAAAAAATCCCCCAATTTTTACTTTTTTTTCCCCCAATCCCAAGGTGCTTGCTAGATCTAGATAACTATAAGTACTATATTAACTAGATAGTAGATAGTCCAAAATAATCGATTAATCGACATGAAAATAATCGATTAATCGATTATCTGACTAGTCACTAATCGTTAATCGATTATCAAATAATCGATTATTAATAATCGATTAGTTCGATTAATCGCGGCAACTCTAGTTAGAATTCCTCAAGAGACCATTTCTTTTACTGTTTTGCGATAGATAGTATAGTGCTTAAACCCTACCCCCCACATCGGAGTTTCCCGCATTAACTACTTGTCTTTGACGTTATTATTTTACAGATTTGGACCTATTGTAATAAAAATAATGGTTTATCAATTTATTTTAAGCCACTATGTAATATGTAATAAAGTTGATAAAAAAACTGCACAATTTACACTTTAATTATTTAAGCTAATAAATAAATTCAGAATTAATTCTATTGAAAAAAAATGTGGAAAAAAACCATTTTACAAAAGTGAATAATTCAAATTTGAAGTCTTCCAAATTGTTTGGTATAAGATAGTCGCGATAGACCAATCCTGAAGAAACAGATATCAAAACATTGTCTTCTTGTGTGGTTTCAAAGGATCTAAGGCTCATTACAAGTTTCGAGAGAAAATATTAAATTCAAAACAGCAACGTTAGACGTTATACTCGTATGCTCAAGCTTTCAAAGGTATAAGTATGATTTTTATAGAGACTATCTTTTGACAGACTACTAAACACCATGTTAAATTACTAGGCAATGGAAAAGAAAATGAGTTGGAAACAAAGGAATCTTATGATGTTAGTAAAAAAAAATAATTAGAAAAATAATTAATTTCTCTAATAAATTACTTGAGATTGTGATCTTCATATTGTGATGATGTAGCAAACTGTTATTGGTTTTTTTTTTTTTAATAGACTACTAATTTGGACAAGAACAAGACTCGAACCCTAACCGATTGAATTGGATTTTTAACAGTACAGAAAAATCAAATACTCATATTTTCAACTACTCTAAAATAGGTTGCAAGATAAATGGAAGAGGCTGGTGCAACAAGTCAAGGACCCTCGCGGTCTGTAATGACTGCGGAATAAGTAAGTAACATGAATCTATATGGTGGGCTTTTGAAAAGAAATTTAACTTGAGGAGTTTTCAACGTCCAAGGAGAACGTTTAAATTAAGGAGAAACCCATACTCATAGTAAATACATAAAATATGCTTTCAATTTAATAAAATAATATACAGTAGAATCCCGCTAACTCGAAATTCAAGGGACTGGTACCTTATTTCGAGTTATCGAGTTTCGAGAAACCGGGATTTCGACTTATAGGGAAAGAATAAATGAGAATTCGAGATATCGGGAGTGAAAAATACATATGTACATTTGTTCATGTATTTTTACAAAGAAAGTAGGTAGACATACCTACATACAAATCTAACAAATCAGGTGCTACTTAAGTCACTGTATTTTAAAAGCTTAAGGAAGTAGGTACCTACCTACCTAGGTACTTTTGAAGACATCTGTAATTTTCTTTTGTACTAATGACTGTCCTTGAAACTTCTTCTAAGCTAGAGAAATGGTTTTGAGTACCCTAGAGTTACTGATTTTCGAACTCATTCTCACACTGTACTCACAAAACTAAGAAAGTAAGAAACGTCTACCTACGTACGAAACGAAGTGTTAAGACAAACTGAAATTTAAATGCAAAAGTGATAGATTTTACTATTGTTTCTGATTTCCTGCATAAACTTGTCTGAACTTGTCTGGATCCTCTGTCCAGCAATTTCATGAGAAGAAAATTTCGAGTTATAAGACGTCACCGTCTTGAATTTCGAGTTATAGGCAGTATAGTTGAAAAAATATTTCGGCTTATCGAGAGGACTTTTTTACATGCATTTCTTTCAATTTTTTTCGAATTATCCAACGGCCGAAGAATTCTTTCGACTTATCGGTATTTTCGACTTACCGGGATTTCGAGTTAGCGGGATTCTACTGTAAAATATAATTTGAACTAATTTTACTTTCGAAAATTTCTAATATTAGAAATCGGAAGTATTGTGTTCGTTAAAAAAATTGCTCTAATTTTAATTGTTTTCATATTTCTTGACTTTTGCATAACCTCCTGAGGAACTTTAATTTTTTTTTTCTCTATATCCAGTTTCACAATTTACAACCAATCTTCCTTCCCAAGAGTTATCACTCCCCTCCCCCCCCCCTATCTTCCCACCTGTGCTGTCTTCCACACTTTACTTGAGTTTTATTTCCTCCTACCTCCCATGCCTCACGTAGAAAGGGAATTATTACTTACATGTCATTTACCACATTCTTACATTCCGCTCTCAAACACTTTGCATTTTTCACCTTTTATTTAGTTTCCTCAAGAAAGCGTTTCGGAGATATAGGGGAGGGACGGGAGGGGAGCGAGAGAAAGCAGAGGATAGGGAGGAGATTTGAAGAAGGGAGAAAGCGAAGATTTGTTGCTGATGTTTTTATTTTACTTTGTAATTGCGTTGACTTTCAGTGTTCTTAACTGTCACAGCGAAGTTCGTAATGAATGTTCTTCACTATTTATCACCTGAGTTGCTGAGTATCTACGTAGGAAAGACGCTTAGCAGTGAGGTGAGAGTTCGGGTCTAGTAAAAGCTCAAATATCTTTTATATTGTAGGATAAATTTAACTATTGACTTTTGTAGCAAAGAACCTGTTTGGATAGTATTTGGAAAATACCCCTCGAATAGCTCAGTGGTTAAGCACTCGCTTGCCATGCGAAAGGTCCCGGGTTCGATTCCACGCGCCGACAAAAATTTGTATTAAAAACTTGGTTACATTTGTTTGTAAGGCATACCTTCCGGTGCGCTCGTGTTGCACCAGCACCTAAATGGGAAGTATTGTGTCAATTCTCGCCATCAGATGGGAGGCATACTACGGGATGGGCAGGCTACAACACAGACCACAAGCGTCTAAGTAGCTCCTGTTTCATGGCTACGAAAAAAAAGGCTGCGAAAACATCATCTTTTAAAAAGAAAAGAAAAATAAGGGTCTTTTAAAGTAAAAAATAAGTTGAAAGCGACGTTAACCCCCCCAAAAAAAAAAAAATCCCATAAGGACGTTTGGATAAATGTTAAACGTCACACGCAAGAAGCACAGGTCAAAGCATTTTGAAATGGCACTGCCTACAATGTGACTAAGTTACTGTAGATTATTTCATTTAGCGTGATCCAAGCAACAAATTTTACATGCAGCATGCTTCAAAGTGAATCCCGTCTTAAGAATACAAGAGAAAGGTGTTCTCTTCCTCACCCAAAGCTTAGAGATAACTGAAGGAGTGAACGAGAAGAGAAAGGAGAGAGAGAGAGAGAGAGAGAGAGAGAGAGAGAGTATCGAATTTATGTTTATGAAAGCAAAATGATTTGTGATGGCGTAAGCGGTGGATAATGGACGATGTTGGACATCATCGGAAATTTCGCAACGAGTGCGGAAGGTTTTCGATGGCTTGTTTTCAGAGCTACCAGAAAGACGAAACCGACCCACACTATCCCCCGCGCGTCCAGTAAACTATTCCTCCCCCATAAATAATGAATGGAAAATTGGCCATAAATCAAAGTTCGTATTATGTTTTCCGTTCTATTAAAGCCAATTCTCTTTCACTGTCCCCCCACCCCTCCTCCTCCCCCAAGCTTTGTCCTCCCTTTCATTCCCAATCTCTCCCCATGCTTCTCCTTGCTTTGTTGTGGTGAAGCCACAGGGAAGTTGAGGGTAGAGTCAGTGAGGAATAGTGGGTAGACATTGTGAAGGGATAGAGAGGACAAGAGGATAGAAACAGAGAGGGGTAGAATGAGAGAGACACGAGAGGGTAGAAATAGTGAGACCAGGGACACGCTATGGCCACGAACAATGGAAAAACCTAAATATTGAACAGACAATATAGCCATTATAATTATGAACGAATACTATAAATACTACACAAGGGTGGAAAACCAACAGACATTGAGGTCTGTTGAGGAGGTTGGAGGGCAGACCAGTTAAGTTTATTCAGTCACCTATGAGTCACCCCACCCTGAATGGGTGAAGATATTGCCTCAGGCAATTATTAAACTTAATTTTGTTAAAAAAATAAGTATTCATATTTGTCAGTCTCACGGGGGAATATTAAACAAAGCGAAGACAGAAAACAGACTAGCCAACCCTCATAACAAACCAGACTAGTTTGCACTTTTCCCTAGAGTTTAATGGCTTATAGAGAAAAAGCCCAAGTACTCACACATCGCACATAGAAATATGTAGTTCAGGACGAGATAGATTTATAACTGACTGTAGACAGTGGAAACCATCACGCCCCCCCCCCCCCTCCCAGCTGAATCCATGCTGGTCATTACAACAAGTAAACAATAATAGCAACTGAAATTTGCCAAGTTCGGAACTCGAACCACAGACCTGTAGCTACTAAGGCCATTGTCTTGTCATAAAAAATCGCATGAATAATAAAAATACTCCGATTCTGTCGATCATGGGCGGAAAAGTAGAGTTCAAATTATATAAAATATTTCTCGACAACAACTTCTGAACAATACAAAAACATAAAATAATAAAATGTACTTACAATGAGTCACAAATATTCTGTCTTGAAAATAAATTATGAAAATAATAATTAACGTTTGAAAATTATATCCATTTCATACCTCGCTAATCATTAATTCCCCTCTGTTCGAGGTAATATTTTGTCGAGGGAAAAGTATATTTAAGGTAGAAGAAAAAACACTTTTCTCTCTCCGTTTCGTTGCGTTTACATTTTCTTGGTAATTAAGAATCAATTCTTTTAAAAATATTACCTCCCTCCCCCTATCTCCCTCTGTCTCCTTCCACTTTCTTGTTATCTCTCTTATTTTAGATTTTTTTGCAATAATAATTGTAACTTGGCTTTTATCTGTTATCTCATTCGCCGTATTTTCTTGCAGACTCTCATTCATTTTCATTTCGAATATTTTTATTACGACTTTCTTGCTCTGCTCATTCTGCATATTTATGAATACTTATTTCTCGATGCAGTACAAACAGACATTCCCATTTTTCTGGTTGAAAATAATAAAATTGGATCCAAAAGTTTGAGTCATTTAATATTTTTTCTCGTTTTACAGGTATTACAAAATTCCCTGAATGTCATGTTCTTCGCTTCAAATATTTTTCAAAAAATAATTTTGTTCCAGTTTTGGTTTTTTTTTAACTGTATTAGTTTATAAGCACTTGAAATATTAAAATCTTAAGAATTGCAATAATATTAGCACCTTGTAAACGTATATTTAAACTGAAAAAAAAACAGCAGGAGAGAGAGAAAGAGATAGAGAAATTGGAGAATATATTAAAAGAGAGAGAGAGAGAGAGATGGAGATAGAAAGAGAGAGGAAGAGGTAAAAGAGAGAGGAAGAGGTAAAAGAAAATGAGAGAGATAGAGAAAAAAAAAATATATTGGCAAAATCCAAACTCGCAACACCGTGAAACATTTTCACTTAAAGTTAAGCTGTCGGAGAGAGGGAGAAAGATAGAAGGGAGACAGCTGAAGAGAACATGAGGGAGAGAAATTGGAGAAAGAGAGGGAGAGAAAAAGAGAGGGAGCGAGAAAAAAGGAAATTGAGGGGGGAGGAGAAGAGAAGAAACAAGAACTCAGTTACTACTATTGTTAAACAGTGATTGTCACCCGAGTAATTCCCATCAATTCATCAATATCAACTTTTTTCCCTCTTATCTTCTTACTCTTCTTATCTTTTCCCCTTAACACTTTTTCTTCCTTAGTTTCTTTTTCCCCGTCTTATATATATTCTCACCCTACTTATTACCTCCTCCTACTATCTTCTTCCTTCTACTTATTATCTCCCCTACTACTCCTCTTCTCCTACTTATAACCTCCCCGTACTATCTTCTGCCTCCTACTTATCACCCCCCCCCTACTACTCCTCTTCTCCTACTTATAACCTCCCCTCACTATCCTCTTCATCTTACCTATCACATCCTCCTACTATCTTATTCCTCCTATCTCCCACTACTATCCTCTTCCTCCTACTTATCACCTCCCCTACTATCTTCGTTTTGCTACTTATCACCTCCCCCTACTATCCTCTTTCTTCTACTTATCTTCTCCCCCTACTTATCTTCTATCCTTACTCATATTCTTCCAGGCTTTCGTACAATGTTTCTGCCACTTTTCTTCGCGTCTTTATTTCTCTCCATCTCCTTTTCTTGTATTAGTTCCGAACATGAAATAACAACTATTAAAATATGATAACTATTTTTGAAATATTGTTTAAAACCAAAAAAATACGAAGAAGTGATTTGTCTTTACAGTCTTTATTATTATTATTCAACCTTTATTAGATACAAATTAATGGACATAAGATAATGTACAATACAATAATTATTTTAACAATGAGAAAATGAAAACAATACATACAATAAAAATGAAAAAGAATAGAAAAAAAAATAGAAAAAAAAGAAACATAATTATGTCCTAACTAAAGGGCGGGGTTATTGCCTATGGCCATCTCTTCCACCCAACCCTTACTTTTAAAAGTCTTTACTTTTAAGTGTTCTATTCTAGTTAGTTTCTCTCTCTTTCTTTCTGATAAATTTACTTTCTCGTCTCCTTGGGATTTCTTCTTCTATACTTCAATCGTGTCTTTCAAGCTATTCATTCTCTCTTCATCTTTTTGACTCTTGACCTTAAATGTTCTACTCCTTTCCCACTTCCCATTTCTCAGTTAATATTTTTTCAGTCTCTTATTTCTCTTACTTTCTCCTCCTCTCTTCTTAGCCTCAATTTTTCCTTTTCTCTCTTCCCTCTTTCTTTCTCTCTCAACTTTCTATTTCTCTTTCCCATGATTTTTCAACGTGCCCCTCATTTTGTTCTTTTTTGTGCTACTTTTTTTTCATTTTGAATCATTCTTTGGCGCATTCTTCACTTTGTTCATTCCCCCATTTTCATTTCCCTATGTTCATTCCAGCTCTTCCCTTGCATCATTTCATACTGTATGTATTTATAGACTATAATATATTTATTGTATATATATAGAAAGCGGATATATATAAAGAATTTTTCTTCATTGTCTAACATTATCTTCACCTCTTCTCCCCTTTCCTTTTGAATTTTCTCAATTTCCTCTCCTTTTCAATCTAAAAGAAAAACTGTTGGTTTTTTTATGTATACTTTATCAATTTACAATTTGTACTTTTCATCAAGATCGTCTGTTCTGATTACGTATTTATTTTCTATCGAGATTGCCATATTTGTCTGCTATCATCGTCCATAATAATGACAGCATAGATTTTTGAGTCAGTTACACTGATAACCATGTTGTTATTGTGTAATATTCAACAAGTAAATTTGTTTATTATAAAACATTTTTTTTAGAGAAAAATCAGTTTTTAGATGCTTTTAGTTT